>JABMCL010001396.1:0-45000 GCA_018857735.1 Alviniconcha marisindica | reverse complement strand
GATGTGTGCATGTTGGCCTGCGCTTTGCTGTTGGCGTTGGATCATCTGGTGTGTGCATGTTTCATGTATTGATTCTGATGTCCATTCTTGTTTCGAATTGTGAAGTGCTTTGAGCCAGTCTAGTTGGATTAGGTGTTTTAACGGTCAATAAAATCTGATCCAATTATGTTGTGCTGGTGTTACGTTTAGAAAGTGTCCAGAAATAGCCCAAAAGACAGTGGACACAATATAAACATTCACACTGAAACAAATACAGAGTTATTTGCATGAGAAGGCAATTTAAGCTCATCTGTCCACTTTCCTTGCACACCTTTTGGCACTTAGTCATATATAAGAGTTACATATTATTATTATTATTAAACAAAAAACCTCCCTGTTCTTGTAAACGGTGGGCTGCTCCAAAAACCAACAGGGGGAAAACTGGACCATCTCTTCTTTGAATAAAGGACGACCCTCTTCAGAGGTCCATGTCAGCCGGATGCCAAAATGACACACAGCTAAAACAGACTATGCCAAAATGACACAGCTAAAACAGACTATGCCAAAATGACACACAGCTAAAACAGACTATGCCAAAATTACACACAGCTAAAACAGACTATGCCAAAATTGCACACAGCTAAAACAGACTGTGCCAAAATTACACACAGCTAAAACAGACTGTGCCAAAATTACACACAGCTAAAACAGACTGTGCCAAAATTACACACAGCTAAAACAGACTATGCCAAAATGACACACAGCTAAAACAGACTATGCCAAAATGACACAGCTAAAACAGACTATGCCAAAATGACACAGCTAAAACAGACTATGCCAAAATTACACACAGCTAAAACAGACTATGCCAAAATTACACACAGCTAAAACAGACAGTGCCAAAATTACACACAGCTAAAACAGACTGTGCCAAAATTACACACAGCTAAAACAGACTATGCCAAAATTACACACAGCTAAAGCAGACTGACAAAACCAGTTATGTGTCCTGAATATGGGACGGTGGGAATAAGTGGGTTAAGCAACGTTGTCCTTCTGTACAGTGTGTGTGTGCATCTTGCACATAGTTATGCTTGAACTCTTGTTGATGCCTGCATCGTGTATTAGCTTTTGTTAAACTGCTGATAACATTTTCCATCTCGATGTACATTATGTGTGTTGTGTTTGTTGAGCGCTTTGAGCCGCAGGGTAGGTGCTTTACAAATCACCGTTATAGTGGTGATGATCAGCAGCTTTATAATGATGATGATCGTCAAATCAAGTCAATTTTTATTATTCATCAATATACAAAGCATAAAAAATAAATTAAAAAATCATCATCATCACATCACCCTTGACACCATTATGGTCGTCTTCATCATGTAGGACTAAGAGCATAGGAGCATCAGCAATCATTATTACTTTTTGTGAATCAAAAAGAAGAAGAAGATAATGGTGGTACTACTACTACTACTACTACTACTACTGCTATGAGTATCACCATGAGGAGGGAAATCTCTGTCTCCGGCTTGGATGTTAATTAAAAAAACACAACTTTTTTTACTGAAGGTTCCACAGCAATAAGGATAGCTATTAGTATTACTGCGTGTTTTCACTCCAGTGCGGCTGTACTCTTTCCATGTTAGATGCTGTGTCAAAATAACTGTCGTCAGGTGGTCTTTCTAAATTCTGTGTCAGATGCTGTGTAAAAATCTGTACCTGCGAGTTCAGGTGGTCTTTTTACATCACATGTGAGCCGGTTGTGTAACTGTCAAACTCTCTGTGTGTTCAGGTGGTCTTTTACTAGTTTTAGATCACTTGCTGTATAACTCACCATTAACTGTATAACTGTAAAACTCTGTGTAGTGTTCTGGTGGTCTTTTACTAGTTTCAGATCACTTGCTGTATAACTCATTAACTGTAAAACTCTGTGTAGTGTTCTGGTGGTCTTTTACTAGTTTCAGATCACTTGCTGTATAACTCATTAACTAAATAACTGTAAAACTCTGTAATGTTCATCAGCTTCACGTGGTCTTTTGCTAGTTTCAGATCGCTTGCTGTATAACTCATTAACTGTATAACTGTAAAACTCTGTGTAGTGTTCAGGCGGTCTTTTACTAGTTTCAGACCGCTTGCTGTATAACTCATTAACTGTGTTGTGTGTGTTCAGATGGTCTTTTTGCATCACATACTGTATAGTTTGCTTGTTTCTGTGTGATTTCTGGTGGTCTTTTTACACATCACATGTTGTATAATTCAGTTCCAAAGTATGATCTGTGTGAGTTCCAGTGGTCTTTTTACACATCACATGTTGTATAATTCAGTTCCAAAGTATGATCTGTGTGAGTTCCGGTGGTCTTTTTACACATCACATGTTGTATAATTCAGTTCAAAGTATGATCTGTGTGGTTCCGGTGGTCTTTTTACACATCACATGTTGTATAATTCAGTTCAAAGTATGATCTGTGTGAAATGTGTTCAGTGTATATCGGTCCGGTGGTCTTTTTACACATCACATGTTGTATAATTCAGTTCCAAAGTATGATCTGTGTGTGTTGTGTTCTGGTGGTCTTTTTACACACCGCATGTTGTATAATTCAGTTACAAAGTATGATCTGTGTGAGTTTTTCTCTCAAGTGAGACCACTTGCTGTATAACTCATTAACTGTGAGTTCCTGTGGTCTTTTTATGCATCACATGCTGTATGATTCACTTGGATGATGTGTGTGTGTTCCGGTGGTCTTTTTGCATCTCAGACCCATGCTTATAATTCAACTGTACCTGTGTATGTTCAGGTAGTCTTTCTGCATCACATGCTGTCCAAAGCGATGATCAAGGCGAGACCATCTGTTTTGTGGTGCTACAAAAAAGAGCTGGGTTTCAGCAGGTATGCTTCTAATTCTATGCTTTACAAGACATGATAATGTAAGGATGGCTTTTTAGTTCTTGGAAGTTTTGTGCAACTGTGACTTCAGTTTCCATGTGAATGATAAACTTTTCTGTTCCTTTTTCAGTGTTTGCTTGAAATTTATTGCTTCATTGTTCTGCTGGCGGGGGTGGGAATTTTCATAAAATAGGATAGCGTTTAAAAAGAAAAATCTTCAGTTGGTTTCCTTGACCTTGCTTGTTAGAACAAGGGATTAACGGTTTGAAAATTGATGTCTGATTTTTATACATGGATTTCTGTTTTACATTTGCGAAGTGATTGGTTTTCTAGATTGACTTGACATATATATATTTGAGAAAGGGGTTTCAGTTTGTGTTCTACCTACTTTTTACGACTGTTATAAAAAATAATAATCTGAATACGTATAAGTTTTTAACATGGACATATTTTTAACACATATTGTGTATCGACAAAATGTGTAATGCCCTGAGATAACCGTAATGGTTGACTGGGCGTAAAACACCAAATTACTTACTTACCTTGTTCGAACATTCTCCAAAGCACTGGAAATAAATACAACCTAGCTCAAACAAAAACAAATAAGTGGTTTAGCTCTCCATGTCATTTTTCATCATTTTTTTTCACCAGTAACTGGTAGGTAGGTAGTGTTGCTTAATGTCCTCAGATGTCAGTTGACATATTAGGACAAGCTGAGACCAGTGCCGAAGCATGGTTCAGTACAGCTTTACATCCACGGAAACCAGAAGGCTCGTTAGGACGGACAGCCCAGGGCGGCCCCCTCGACTCTCACACAGCTCCTGAACTATGACCAGTAACTGTTGTTTAAGTGTCATTTTGTAGCTTGATAAAGGAGATTACGCTGAAAATTCGTATGTTGTGTTTGTCCTGATAAATGGCATCTTTTTAACCATTTATGTGCTTGGGTCTTCCTTGTTTGGGTGCAGTCACCGCAAGAAGCGGATGCGGAAGCTGGACAAGAAGATCAAGAGCGGGCGGGTGGACGTGAACACGGACGACCAGTTTGAGCTGTTCATCGCGGGCACAAACATACGCTACTGCTACTACGCCGAGACCCACAAGATCCTGGGCAACACCTACGGCATGGCCGTTTTGCAGGTGAGTGGGGCGCCGGCTTTGCAGTAGGTGGTCATGGTGCATCGCGTTCAACAGGGGCCGCAGCAGTTCGGTGGTTTGGCGCAGTGTTGCTGGTTCAGCAGCAGCAGTGGACAGTTAAACAGCTAGTGTATATGTGTGTGAGAGAGAGAGTGTGTGGGAGTGTTTGTGTCACTGTGTGTGGGTGTGTGAGAGAGAGAGAGAGTGTGTGAGAGTGTTTGTGTCACTGTGTATGTGTGTGTGAGAGAGAGAGTGTGTGAGAGTGTTTGTGTCACTGTGTGTGTGTGTGTGTGTGAGAGAGAGAGAGAGAGTGTGTGAGAGTGTTTGTGTCACTGTGTGTGTGAGAGAGAGAGTGTGTGTGAGTGTTTGTGTCAATGTGTATGTGTGTGTGTGTGAGAGAGAGAGTGTGTGTGTGTGAGTGTTTGTGTCACTGTGTGTGTGTGAGTGAGTGTTTGTGTGTGTGAGAGAGAGTGTGTGTGAGTGTGTGTCACTGTGTGTGAGTGAGAGTGTGCATGTGTGTGTAATGAAATGAGCGTATCCATACATCTTTGTAACTGCTCCAGGCTCTTACAAGATCAGATCAAATAAATCTTCATTGTTCATCAGTATTCAAAGCATAAAAAATGAGAGAGAGAAAAATCTGTGACACATGGATTAAAGAAGCTACATTTAAAATAAACAAATAATTTGTGTTTGTTTTTAATTTAAAAAAACAGCAGGATCATTGTTAGGAAGAGAAACGTGCAAAGTTTTATTTCACTTTGAGATTGAGTACTTTCAAATGATCCTACATGGAGTGGATGAATACAAGTGATTTGTGGTCAGTAGTTGTCTGTCTGTCTGTCTCTCTCACATGTCGTGACTCATGTCGGTTAGAGGTAAACTGGAGTTGTAGTGGTAAGAGAGGGTGTGTGTGTGTGTGTGTGTGTGTGTGTGTGTGTGTGTGTGTGTGTGTGTGTGCAAACACATTCCCCTTTCTTTTGTAGAGGGTAGGAGAGGGTGTAGATTATATAATATATAATAATTACGTCATTGCTTTCAAAATGCCTGCATTACATGCTTGTTTTATTTCTCTCCTCAGGACTTTGAAGCCTTGACGCCCAATCTGCTGGCACGCTCTATTGAAACGATTGAAGGAGGCGGTCTCATTATAGTCCTGCTTCCCCCCAAGCAGTTGGCTTCGTTGAAAATGGTAAGGGTGTATGGGTATGCATGTTTGAGAGGGTGTATGCATGTTTGAGGGGCGGGTGTGCATGTTTGAGGGGGGGGATCAGTTTGAGGGTGGGTATGCATGTTTGAGGGGGTGTATGGGTATGCATGTTTGAGGGGGGTGTGCATGTTTGAGGGGTGATGCAGTGGGTGTTATGCATGTTTGAGGGGGGTGTCATGTTGAGGGGGGTATGCATGTTTGAGGGGTGATGGTATGCATGTTTGAGGGGGTAGTGTATGGGACATGTGAGGGTGAATGGGTAGCATGTTTGAGAGGGTGTATGGGTATGCATGTTTGAGGGGGGGTTGCATGTTTGAGGGGGTATGGGTATGCATGTTTGAGGGGGGTGTATGGGTATGCATGTTTGAGGGGGTGTATGGGTATCATGTTTGAGGGGGGTGTAGCATGTTTGAGGGGGAGGGTGTGCATGTTTGAGGGGGTGTATGGGTATGCATGTTTGAGGGGGTGAGGTATGCATGTTTGAGGGGGGTGATGGGTAGCTGTGAGGGGGTGTATGATGCATGTTTGAGGGTGATGGTAGTGTTTGAGGGGGTGTATTGGTATGCATGTTTGAGGGGGTGATGGTGCTGTTTGAGGGGGTGTATGGGTATGCATGGTGAGTTGAGGGGGGGTGTATGCATGTTTGAGGCGGGTGTGCATGTTTGAGGGGGGTGTATGGTATGCATGTTTGAGGGGGTGTATGGGTAGATGGGGTATTATGCTGTTGAGGGGGGGAGGGGCTGTTTAGCGTGGGGGGCTGAGGGGCGATTATGCTGTGGGAGGGGGGTTGGGAGCATGTTATAGTGTGAGTTGGGGGGGGGGGGAGGCTGTATTATGTATGGGTGATTTGGGGGGGGTACTGAGTTGCTGTGGGGGTGGGGGGGGCTGATTTAGCGGCATGGCTTGTATTTATGCTGTGGGGGGGTGAGGGGGGGGCTGTATTTATGCTGTGTGAGTCAGTTGAAGGGGGTGGGGGGCAGAGCTATAGTATGTGAGTTACTGTTGTTTCAATCCATCCAAGCCTGTGTCCTGTGTTTGAAGTTGACCAGGTACGTGTTCGCAGTACAGTCTGTGCATTCAGTGTTTCATGGATTTCTCAACAGGATGTCCATGATCGCTACAGGACAGAAGCTCATCAGGATGTTGTGGCTCGCTTCAATCAGAGGTAAATTGGACTTGTAGAGGTAAGAGGGGGGTGGGGGTGCAAGCACCTACCCCCTTACCCTTGTAGATGGTGAGGGGGTGGGGGTGTATGCAAGCCTGTGTGTAGATAGTTGTAGAGCTGGGGGGGGGGGGGTATGCAAGCGTGAGTGTGGGTGAGTGGGGGGGGGGGGGGGGGGGGGTGTATGCAAGCGTGTGTGTATGTGTGGATACAGTTGTTGTGGGGTGGGGGGTGTATGCATGCACATACCCCTTACCCTTGTAGACAATAATAGAGGGTGTGTGTGTGTATATATGCTAGCATACAAGCATATGTGTGTGAGGGTACATGTACACAAGTATATAGATTCATGTATGTGTTTGTGTATGTATGCATATATATATATATATATGTTTGTGGTGTGCATTCATGTTTGTGGTGTGTGTGTGTGTATGTGCCCGCCCCCCCACCTCCCCTCAAGTTTGGCATTTATAGCATGTAGGCTATTTATATATATATACACATATCTAAAGACCATGGCACTGTACGTGTATGCATCCTCAGGTTTATGCGATCGCTGGCAACGTGTGGGGCATGTATGGTGCTGGACGACAGACTGCAGGTCCTCTCACAAAACTCCATTGAGCCTGTGCCGCCCCGATCACTGGTCAGTGTCTGTGCTAGTATTTACACATGTCTGCTAGTATTTACACATGTCTGCTAGTATTTACACATGTCTGCTAGTATTTACACATGTCTGTGCTAGTGTTAAGATATGTCTGTGCTAGTATTTACACATGTCTGTGCTAGTGTTAAGATATGTCTGTGCTAGTATTTACACATGTCTGTGCTAGTGTTAAGATATGTCTGTGCTAGTATTTACAAATGTCTGTGCTAGTATTTACACATGTCTGTGCTAGTGTTAAGATATGTCTGTGCTAGTATTTACAAATGTCTGTGCTAGTATTTACACATGTCTGTGCTAGTATACTGTAGCACATGTCTGCTAGTACGTATTTACATGTCTGCTAGTATTTACACATGTCTGCTAGTATCTACACATGTCTGCTAGTATTTACACATGTCTGTGCTAGTATTTACACATGTCTGCTAGTATTTACACATGTCTGCTTGTATCTACACATGTCTGCTAGTATTTACACATGTCTGCTAGTATTTACACATGTCTGCTAGTATCTACACATGTCTGTGCTAGTTTACAATGTCTGTGCTAGTATTTACACATGTCTGCTGTATTTACACATGTCTGTGCTAGTATTTACACATGTCTGTGCTAGTAAATTTGCAGTATACATGTCTGTGCTAGTATTTACACATGTCTGTGCTAGTGTTAAGATATGTCTGTGCTAGTATTTACACATGTCTGTGCTAGTGTTAAGATATGTCTGTGCTAGTATTTACAAATGTCTGCTAGTATCTACAAATGTCTGTGCTAGTGTTAAGAATGTCTGTGCTAGTATCTACAAATGTCTGTAGTATTTACACATGTCTGCTAGTATTTACACATGTCTGCTAGTATTACACATGTCTGCTAGTATCTACACATGTCTGGCTAGTAATGTCTGTGCTAGTATTTACACATGTCTGCTAGTTAGATACTGTGCTAGTATTTACAATGTCTGCTAGTATCTACACATGTCTGTGCTAGTGTTAAGATATGTCTGTGCTAGTATTTACACATGTCAAATGTGCTAGTGTTAAGATATGTCTGTGCTAGTATTTACAAATGTCTGCTAGTATCTACAAATGTATGTGCTAGTGTTAAGAAATGTCTGTGCTAGTATTTACAAATGTCTGTGCTAGTATTTACAAATGTCTGTGCTAGTGTTAAGAATGTCTGTGCTAGTATTTACAAATGTCTGCTAGTATCTACAATGTTGTGCTAGTGTTAAGATATGTCGTGCTAGTATCTACAAATGTCTGTGCTAGTGTTAAGATAGTGATCTGTGTCTAGTGTCTACAAATGTCTGCTAGTATCTACAAATGTATGTGCTAGTGTTAAGATATGTCTGTGCTAGTATTTACAAATATCTGTGCTAGTATCTACAAATGTATGTGCTAGTGTTAAGATATGTCTGTGCTAGTGTCTACAAATGTCTGCTAGTATCTACAAATGTATGTGCTAGTGTTAAGATATGTCTGTGCTAGTGTCTACAAATGTCTGCTAGTATCTACAAATGTATGTGCTAGTGTTAAGATATGTCTGTGCTAGTGTCTACAAATGTCTGCTAGTATCTACAAATGTATGTGCTAGTGTTAAGATATGTCTGTGCTAGTGTCTACAAATGTCTGCTAGTATCTACAAATGTATGTGCTAGTGTTAAGATATGTCTGTGCTAGTATTTACAAATGTCTGCTAGTATCTACAAATGTCTGTGCTAGTGTTAAGAATGTCTGTGCTAGTATTTACAAATGTCTGCTAGTATCTACAAATGTATGTGCTAGTGTTAAGAAATGTCTGTGCTAGTATCTTACAAATGTCTGCTAGTATCTACAAATGTCTGTGCTAGTGTTAAGAATGTCTGTGCTAGTATTTACAAATGTCTGCTAGTATCTACAAATGTCTGTGCTAGTGTTAAGAAATGTCTGTGCTAGTATTTACAAATGTCTGTGCTAGTATCTACAAATGTCTGTGCTAGTGTTAAGAAATGTCTGTGCTAGTATTTACAAATGTCTGTGCTAGTATCTACAAATGTATGTGCTAGTGTTAAGATATGTCTGTGCTAGTATTTACAAATGTCTGTGCTAGTATCTACAAATGTCTGTGCTAGTGTTAAGAAATGTCTGTGCTAGTATTTACAAATGTCTGCTAGTATTACAAATGTCTGTGCTAGTAGTTACAAATGTCTGTGCTAGTATTTACAAATGTCTGCTAGTATCTACAAATGTCTGTGCTAGTGTTAAGAAATGTCTGTGCTAGTATTTACAAATGTCTGTGCTAGTATCTGCAAATGTCTGTGCCAGTATTTGCAGGTGTCTCTGCTGGTATTTACAAAGGTCTGTGCTGGTATAGATTTGCAAATGACTGTGCTGGTATAGATTTGCAAATGACTGTGCTGGTATAGATTTGCAAATGTCTGTGCTGGTATAGATTTGCAAATGTCTGTGCTAGTATAGATCTGCAAATGACTGTGCTAGTATAGATCTGCAAATGTCTGTCTGTGTTTTTGCGAATGTCTGAGTGTGAATGTCTGACTGTCTGTGAATGTATATCTGTGTGTTTGCAAATGTCAGTGTCTGTGTTAGTATGAATGTTAGTGTCTGCGCTGGTGTCTGCAAGTGTCTGTGTCTTTGCTAACTAGCGTCCGCGAATGTGTGTGTCTTTGCTAACGTCTGTGAATGTTTTTTTTGTTACTTAAGTGACCAATTTGTTTTGTGCAAACTTGGACTTAGGATTGAAGAGTATTTTCTCTCTGTTTTCGTGTTCAGGAAGACAAAACGGAGAAAGAACCAATAGAGGGCACCACTGAGCTGACAAAGCCGCTGGTGGCCTTGTGCAAGACCACAGACCAGGTGAGGGGGACAGTTTGTGTGGTCCAGTATGTGACCTTGTGCGAAGAGGGGGACAGTTTGTGTGGTCCAGTATGTGACCTTGTGCGAAGAGGGGGACAGTTTGTGTGGTCCAGTATGTGCAGAGAGGGGGACAGTTTGTGTGGTCAAGTATATGACCTTGTGCGAAGAGGGGGACAGTTTGTGTGGTCCAGTATGTGCAAAGAGGGGGGCAGTTTGTGTGGTCAAGTATATGACCTTGTGCGAAGAGGGGGACAGTTTGTGTGGTCCAGTATGTGACCTTGTGCAAAGAGGGGGACCTTGTGTGAAGAGGGGGAAAGTTTGTGTGGTCCAGTATATGACCTTGTGCGAAGAGAGGGACAGTTTGTGTGGTCCAGTATGTGACCTTGTGCAAAGAGGGGGACAGTTTGTGTGGTCCAGTATGTGACCTTGTGCAAGGGGGGGGGGGGGGGGCAGTTTGTGTGGTCCAGTATGTGCAAAGAGAGGGACAGTTTGTGTGGTCAAGTATGTGACCTTGTGTGAAGAGGGGGACAGTTTGTGTGGTCCAATGTGTAACTAACAATTCTTTTGAGGAAAAACACAGCAGAATGTTTGAAAAGGCTGTACAATGTGAACAAAATCCAGATTTGTTCTCAAAATGTGGAAGTATTTTATTGAAATACCTATAATGAAGAACAAGTGAAATTTTAGAGAGAGAAAAATTGCTTGGTGGAAAGGTGTACCAGCTCTTTCGGGGACTTTCCTAACAAGTAAATTATAAAAATAATTTTTGTTCTCTGACGTGTCTTGGTTATTTAACAGTTTTTTTTTTTTAAATCAAGACTTTATGTATCAGTATGTAAAATTCTCTCTCGTGTCTGGAGAGACATGTGGTGGCCCCCCCCCCCCCCCCCCCCCCCCAGTGTGTGTTAAAGTATATATGGATGGATGGATGTGCATCTACATATGTGCATGTGCATATCTCATCATTGATTATCAGAAAGTGAAAGAGACAAACATTTTTGACAAATGATACATTTTTGATGCATTTTCTTTCTGTACCCACTTAATATATATTTATTTATTTTTTACGTAGACCTATGTTTTTGTAAATTTAATTGACTATGTGTTAGCCAGGCGTAACATGGAAGATATTTTCCGTTTGTGTTGTGTCTGAAAACTGTGTCTGACCCTGATGTAACTGACATGGCTGACTGGGTGTTAAAAATGATGTATCTGTCGATAGGCACGTGGGTGGACTGTGTAGTGTACACTACTCACAGATGTTGTTGTTTGCTGTTTGCGTTCCTGTGCAATGCCGTGTGTTTGCTCTGCTGCGCAGGGAAAAGCTGTGGTGAAGTTTGTGGACGCCATCGCTGAGAAGAGTCTGCGCAGCACAGTTGCCATGACGGCAGGGAGAGGACGGGGAAAGTCCGCTGCATTGGGCTTGTCCATCGCTGCTGCAGTGGCTTACCAGTGAGTTCAGTGTGTGCTATGTTACACCTGTTGCATGATGCCCCAGTATCGTGTCATTATCTGTTACATGGTTCCTGTTAGATAACGCCTGTATCGTAGCATCATCTGTTACGTGGCGCCTGCTGCATGATGCCCGTGTCATATCATCTGCTACATGATGCCTTTTAGATAACGCCTGTATCTTATGACCATCTGTTACATGGCGCTTGTTGCATGATGCCCTGTATCGTGTCATTATCTGTTACATGGTTCCTGTTAGATAACGCCTGTATCATAGCATCATCTGTTACGTGGCGCCTGTTGCATGATGCCCGTATCATATCATCTGCTACATGATGCCTTTTAGATAACGCCTGGATCATATCATCTGTTACATGGTGCTTTTTAGATAACGCCTGTATCATAACATCATCTGTTACATGATGCCTTTTAGATAACGCCTGTATCATATGATCATCTGTTACATGGTGTCTGTTGCATGATGCCCGTATCATATCATCATCTGTTACATGGCGCCTGTTAGATAACGCCTGTATCATAACATCATCTGTTACTTGGTGCCTTTTAGATAACGCCTGTATCATAACATCATCTGTTACTTGGTGCCTTTTAGCTGTATCATAACATCATCTGTTACTTGGTGCCTTTTAGATAACGCCTGTATCATAACATCATCTGTTACTTGGTGCCTTTTAGATAACGCCTGTATCATAACATCATCTGTTACATGGTGCCTTTTAGATAACGCCTGTATCATAACATCATCTGTTACTTTGGTGCCTTTTAGATACGCCTGTATCATAACATCGTCTGTTACTTGGTGCCTTTTAGATAACGCCTGTATCATAACATCATCTGTTACTTGATGCCTTTTAGATAACGCCTGTATCATAACATCATCTGTTACTTGGTGCCTTTTAGATAACGCCTGTATCATAACATCATCTGTTACTTGGTGCCTTTTAGATAACGCCTGTATCATATCATCATCTGTTACTTGGTGCCTTTTAGATAACGCCTGTATCATAACATCATCTGTTACTTGGTGCCTGTTAGATAACGCCTGTATCATAACATCATCTGTTACATGGTGCCTTTTAGATAACACCTGTATCATATCATCTGTTACATGATGCCTTTTAGATAACACCTGTATCATATCATCTGTTACATGATGCCTTTTAGATAACGCCTGTATCATAACATCTCTTACCATGCTCCTTCTACACGACACATGGTAGATGATGTCTGCTTCATGAGACTTGTTAGTGTTACAGGATGCCACTTGTTACATGATGATGCTTACATGACTAGTGTTACATGATGTCTGCTGCATCACATCTGTTACATGACACTTCTTACATGATGCTACTTATGTAACTAGTGTTTTATGATGTCTGCTGCATGCCACTTGTTACATGACATTTGTTACAGGATGTCTGCTGCATGACACCTGTTACATGACATTTGTTACAGGTTGTCTGTTGCATGACACCTGTTACGTGACATTTGTTACATGATATCTGCTGCATGACATCTGTTACATGATGACACTTGTTACAGGATGTCTGCTGCAGGATGTCTTTTGTATGACATTGGTTACATGACGTTTGTTACATGGTGCCTGCTGCCTGACTAAGAGTGCACAGTGTCAGTGTCTGCATGACGCCTGTTTCATGACACCTGTTACATGATGTCTGTTGCATGACTAAGAGGGCACAGTGTAAGTGTCTGCATGATGCCTGTTTCATGACACCTGTTACATGATGTCTGTTACATGACTAAACGAGTGCACAGTGTCAGTGTCTGTATGACGCCTGTTTCATGACACCTGTTACATGATGTCTGTTACATGACTAAGAGTGCACAGTGTCAGTGTCTGTATGACGCCTGTTTCATGACACCTGTTACATGATGTCTGTTACATGACTAAGAGGGCACAGTGTAAGTGTCTGCATGATGCCTGTTTCATGACACCTGTTACACGACTAAGAGTGCACAATGTAGGTGTTCACATGACTGTTACATATGACACTGGTTACATGACTAGGAGCGGACAGTGAGAATTAACAGAAGAAATGATGACTTCACCTCCAAGAACTGGAATGTGTGAGTGGGTATTAACAGCAAAAAAAATGATGACTCACCACTTCCAAGACCCAACAGTGTATGAGTGGGAATTAACAGGAGAAAAAAATGATGACCCTTCACATGTGGATGCTGATGCGACTGTTGGTGTTTGTCTTCACCAGGTACAGCAATATATTTGTTACCGCCCCGTCACCGGAGAATCTGAAGACTCTGTTTGAGTTTATCTTCAAAGGCTTTGATGCCTTGGGATATCAGGTACGTCTTTTTCTGGGGTCAGGAGGATGTTCCTGCACCGCTGCTCTCAGCAATCCCTGTATGGGTTAGACTGTTGCGACTTTTCTTTTTTTTAACATGTTTAAAAACAATTTTTAACATGTGTTTGTGCTGTTTATTTTTAACATATGTTTGTACTGTTTGTTTCCAGCATGTGTTTACACACTGTTATTTTGTGTTTTGATTTCCCTGCTTTTTGCGTCCTCCCTTGGTGACTCTCAGATTCAGGTGCGTTACTCTGTTCACAACTTCCCTGTCGATGCAAAGTCTTTATCCTCCAGTGGGCTGGGTCCAAAAGAGCCTACAGGTCATATAGAGCCTACAGGTCATATAGAGCCTACAGGTCATACAGAGCCTACATGTTACATAGTTTTGTTGTTCCACCGCTGTGTTGGGTCTTTTGTTGATGTATTTATTTATTTTTAAACGTGGTTAGCAAGGGAATTATGTGAGAGATGAAACAGAGACGAAACACGCATGAAACAGAATTGTCCAGGAACAGTATTTTTGTCTGTTGGCTTTTTGTCGCAGAAATGAAATGAACAGACGGGTAGTAATACCGTTCTTGGTGGATGAAAAGTTTGCAGTGCTGCTAACTATTGTCTCTTTGTGTCGGCATTGTCTGGCATCTTGTGGAGTGGATGATGGTGGTGGGGGTAGGCGGGGTTCCACATGAACATTCTTTCCCAAGCAGTGGCTTGTGGCGAAAGTGTCGCCTTCAGAGAACGTTGTTCAGTTTTCTCTGATAGTAACTGCAGCCTCTGATTGCACGTCTTACTTCACTACTCCTTGTAGACCTACGTCTGTTCCGCAAACCTTGAAATGCTGGAAATCCTGCACATCGTTTCTAATTTTAGTAACAGCATGGTTTTTGTTAATTGTCAAAAGAGTCGCCAGACAATTGTGAATAGTTACACGCCTAACTCAGCTGCGTGCGATTGTGCCCACATACTGTCGAAGACTCACCAAAGCCATGCCGATGTTTGTTTCTGTCTCCCAGGAGCACCTGGACTACACCATCATCCAGTCCACCAACCCCGACTTCAACAAGGCGGTGGTGAGGGTGAACGTGACGCGTGGTCACCGCCAGACGGTTCAGGTCAGTGGATCGGTTGAACGTTGTTGCCTCACACCCGGTCAGCCGTGGAAAGGTCAATGGATTGGTTGAGCTTTGTTGCTTTACGCCCAGTCAGCTGTGGAAAGGTCTGTGGATTGGTTGAGTGTTGTTGCTTTATGGTTGGCTGGGAAGCCAACCATGGAAAGGTCAGTGGATTGGTTAGCATTGTCATGCCTGGTTGGCCACAGAACGGTCAGTGGATTGGTTGAATGTTGTCGCCTCACGCCCAATTAACCATGGAAAGGTCAGTGGACTGGTTAATATTGTCATGCCTGGGCAGCTGCGGAAAGGTCAGTGGATTAGTTAGCATTGTCATGCCCGGTCAGCCATGAAAAGGTCAGTGGATTGGTTGAATGTTGTGACCTCACGCCCGGTCAGCCATGAAAGGTCAGTGGATTGGTTGAATGTTGTGACCTCATGCCTGGTCAGCCATGAAAAGGTCAGTGGATTGGTTGAATGCTGTCGCCTCACGCCCGGTCAGCCATGGAAAGGTCAGTGGATTGGTTGAATGTTGTCGCCTCACGCCCGGTCAGCCAGGGAAAGGTCAGTGGATTGGTTGAATGTTGTCGCCTCACCCCCAGGTCAGCCATGGAAAGGTCAGTGGATTGGTTGAATGCTGTCGCCTCACGCCCAGGTCAGCCATGGAAAGGTCAGTGGATTGGTTGAATGCTGTCGCCTCACGCCCGGTCAGCCGTGGAAAGGTCAGTGGATTGGTTGAATGCTGTCGCCTCACGCCCAGTCAGTCAGCCATGGAAAGGTCAGTGGATTGGTTGAATGCTGTCGCCTCACGCCCAGTCAGTCAGCCATGGAAAGGTCAGTGGATTGGTTGAATGCTGTCACCTCACGCCCAGTCAGCCATGGAAAGGTCAGTGGATTGGTTGAATGCTGTCGCCTCACGCCCCGTCAGCTGTGGAAGTTCTCTGCATGTAGAGGTTAGTTCAGATCTCCGTGTTCTCTTACCCAGTAACAGTGTATGTACCCCTTGCAGTACATCCACCACAGTAACAGTGTGTATGTACCCATTGCTGCACATCACCCAGGAATAGTGTGTGCGTACCCCTTGCAGTACATCTACCCAGTAACTGTGTATGCCTTGCAGTACATCCATCCCAGCAACAGTGTGTGTGCCCCTTGCAGTACATCCATCCCAGCAACAGTGTGTGTACCCCTTGCAGTACATCCATCCCAGAACTGTGTGTACCCCTTGCAGTACATCCACCAGTAACTGTGTTACCCCTTGCAGTACATCCATCCCAGTAACTGTGTACACCTTGCAGTACATCCATCCCAGTAACAGTGTGTGTGCCCCTTGCAGTACATCCACCCAGTAACTGTGTATGCCTTGCAGTACATCCATCCCAGTAACAGTGTGTGTGCCCCTTGCAGTACATCCACCCAGTAACTGTGTGTTTACCCCTTGCAGTACATCCACCCAGTAACTGTGTATGCCTTGCAGTACATCCATCCCAGTAACAGTGTGTGTGTGCCCCTTGCAGTACATCCACCCAGTAACTGTGTGTTTACCCCTTGCAGTACATCCACCCAGTAACTGTGTATGCCTTGCAGTACATCCATCCCAGTAACTGTGTGTTTACCCCTTGCAGTACATCCATCCCAGTAACTGTGTACCCCTTGCAGTACATCCATCCCAGTAACTGTGTGTACCCCTTGCAGTACATCCATCCCAGTAACAGTGTGTGTGTACCCCATTGCAGTACATCCACCCCAGTGACAGTGTGAAGCTGGGCCAGGCGGAGCTGGTGTGCGTGGATGAGGCGGCCGCCATCCCTCTGCCGCTGGTGAAGAACCTGCTGGGGCCCTACCTCGTCTTCCTGTCCTCCACCATCAGCGGGTGAGTGGGGTGGTGGATGGGTGTGTGGGGGGGGGGGGGGGGGGGGGTGCTATGGACAGTCACAGGTGTGTGGGTCAGTGTGTGTTTGTGTGTATGACTGTGTGTGTGTGTGTGTGTTTATGACTGTGTCTGTGGACTGTGTGTATGTTTATGTCTGTGGCTGTGTGTGTGTGTGTGTATGTTTATGACTGTGGACTGTGTGTGTGTGTATATTTATGACTGTGTCTGTGGACTGTGTGTATGTTTATGACTGTGTCTGTGGACTGTGTGTGTGTGTATGTTTATGACTGTCTGTGGACTGTGTGTGTGTGTGTGTATGTTTATGACTGTGGACTGTGTGTGTGTATGTTTATGACTGTGTCTGTGGACTGTGTGTATGTTTATGACTGTGTGTGTATATGACTGTGCTGTGTCTGTAGACTGTGTGTGTCTGTGGACTGTGTGTGTTTGTATCACAATGAGTGTGTTTATGACTGTGCTGTGTCTGTGGACTGTGTGTGTTTGTATCACAATGAGTGTGTTTATGACTGTGTGTGTCTGTGGACTGTGTGTGTTTGATCACAATGAGTGTGTTTATGACTGTGTGTGTCTGTGGACTGTGTGTTTGTATCACAGTGAGTGTGCTATTCTTTTAGCTCTCAAACATGTTTATTATTCCAAAGAAAAATCGTTTTTGATATTGTCTGATTCCTTTTCATCGTTAGAATCAATATTAAACCTAAAATATGATCATCCAGTCTTAGTTCAGATTTTAGAATTATATACAGAAATGACAAGAGAGGGCAGAGAGATTGTTTTCATCTGGGTTCCCAGCCATGTTGGCATTAGGGGAAATTCGGCTGCACATTCTGCAGCTAAGGATGCCCTTGATGGCGACATCTCGGCTGAGCTCCTCCCATTCTCAGACCTAAAACCACGCACAAATAAATATATATTAGAACTGTGGCAGTCTGAGTGGGATGAGATCCCGGAAAATAAATGATATAACATATTCCCAGTATTAAAAGAATGTATATTTTGTCCTCGGACAAACAGAAAAGAAGAAACTGTGATGGCCTGATTGCACATTGGCCATTCTTTTCTTACTCATTCCTTTTCATTGAAGGGTGAGGAACCGCCAATGTGCATCGGATGTGATAAAAATTTAACCATAGAGCATATTTTACTTACTTGTTCAGATTTTATTGAAATAAGAGAGAGCCACTTTACAGCTAAATCACTGCGCATGTTGTTTAAGGATATTTCACCTGAAAAGATTTTTAACTTTTTGAAAGAAATTAATATTTTTGGATTTCTTTTAATTTGAGATCGTTTTTAGTTATGTTTGTGTTTTCACCTTTTAAGCATGGTTTTAAAACTGTATATAGACCCATTTTAAGACTATACATTATTAAAAATTAAATATATAATATGAGATGTGTATCGCCCTGATATAACCGCTCCGGTTGACTGGGCGTAAAACACCAACTTACTTACTTACTGTATCTGTGGACTGTGTGTGTCTGTATCATGGTAAGTGTGTTTATGACTGTGTGTGTCTGTGGACTGTGTGTGTATGTATCACAGTGTCTGTGGGCTGTGTGTCTGTATCACAGTGTGTTTGTGATTGAGTGTGTGTGTTTATGACTGTGGGCTGTGTGTGTGTATCTGTATCAGTTGTCCGTGGACTCTGTGTGTCTGTGTTGCACTGAATGCGTATGGCTGTGTGTTTGTGACTCTGTGTGTGTCTGTGACAGTAATGTGTTGAGTGTGTGTGTGTTTGTGACTGTATGTTTGCGTTACCTTTCTTCCTGGTGATGGGATGTTTAAATCAGGGAACCAACCAACCTGTAGAGGCTGTGTACATTGGCAAAAAAAATTGAGCTGATCACAGGATACCATATTTACACTGGCCTGTCCTGGGACAGATACGAACAGCGCTTGGCTGGGTTTTGGAGATGGGCTGATACTTTTTGGACCTCTGTATGAAGGCAGTGTTATTTACTGTTAATACATGTACTGGTTGACATGACCTGGCATTGTGTATGAAGGCAGTGTTAATACAGGTACTGGTTGACATGGCCTGGCATTGTGTATGAAGGCAGTGTTATTTACTGTTAATACATGTGCTGGTTGACATGGGCTGGCATTGTGTATGAAGGCAGTGTTATTTACTGTTAATACATGTACTGGTTGACATGACCTGGCATTATGTAGGTGTTAATACATGTACTGGTTGACATGGCCTGGCGTTGTGTATGAAGGCAGTGTTATTTACCATTAATACAGGTACTGGTTGACATGGCCTGGCGTTGTGTATGAAGGCTGTGTTATTTACCGTTAATACAGGTACTGGTTGACATGGCCTGGCGTTGTGTATGAAGGCAGAGTTATTTACCGTTAATACATGTACTGGTTGACATGACCTGATACATTGCCAGGTATTAAGGCACATTGTGTGCTGGCACCCTAATATATACCATCAGATGTGCCGACACCCTTGGTAGTGACACCCTGCAGTGTATCGTCAGGTAGTAAGGCACAGTGTGTACTGGTACCCTGCAATATACTGTCAGACGTGCGGACACCGTTGGTAATGAACCCCTGTTCTGTATGACCAGGTACGAAGGTACAGGGCGGAGCCTTTCTCTGAAACTGATCCAGCAGCTCCGCCAGCAGTCGGTGACGTTCGGCACTGGGCCTACATCTGCTGTGGGGGAGATGTCTGTCTCAGGTAGGTCGGTGGTGGACAGCTGTGGGGGAGATGTCTGTCTCAGGTAGGTCGGTGGTGGACAGCTGTGGGGGAGATGTCTGTCTCAGGTAGGTCGGTGGTGGACAGCTGTGGGGGAGATGTCTGTCTCAGGTAGGTCGGTGGTGGACAGCTGTGGGGGAGATGTCTGTCTCAGGTAGGTCGGTGGTGGACAGCTGTGGGGGAGATGTCTGTCTCAGGTAGGTCGGTGGTGGACAGCTGTGGGGGAGATGTCTGTCTCAGGTAGGTCGGTGGTGGACAGCTGTGGGGGAGATGTCTGTCTCAGGTAGGTCGGTGGTGGACAGCTGTGGGGGAGATGTCTGTCTCAGGTAGGTCCGGTGGTGGACAGCTGTGGGGGAGATGTCTGTCTCAGGTAGGTCGGTGGTGGACAGCTGTGGGGGAGATGTCTGTCTCAGGTAGGTCGGTGGTGGACAGCTGTGGGGGAGATGTCTGTCTCAGGTAGGTCGGTGGTGGACAGCTGTGGGGGAGATGTCTGTCTCAGGTAGGTCGGTGGTGGACAGCTGTGGGGGAGATGTCTGTCTCGGGTAGGTCGGTGGTGGACAGCTGTGGGGGAGATGTCTGTCTCGGGTAGGTCGGTGGTTGACAGCAAGAACTGAGCAACATGTCAGACACTGAAATGATGATGGGACATTGGCTCAGTTTATTTCAGCTCAATTCAAGATTGTTCTCTCTCTCTCCCTCTCTCTCTCTCTCTCTCTCCCTTCTCTCTCTCTCTCTCTCTCTCTCTCTCTCTCTCTCTCTCTCTCTCTCTCTCTCTCTCTCTCTCTCCCCCTCTCTCTCTCCCTCTCTCTCTCTCCCCCCCCCTCTCTCTCTCTCTCTCTCCCCCTCTCTCCCGCTCTCTCTATCTCTCTCTCCTCTCTCTCTCCTCTCTCTCCCTCCCTCTCTCTCTTCTCTATCTCTCTCCCTCTCTTACTCTCTTTTGTCTGTGTGACTCTGTCTGTATAAGGAAAAAGTCGCTGAGTCCTTGTTGTCTGTGTCTAATGTAACTGATAAGGACAAAGTACGCTCCCTTGTTATCTGTGTGACTAATGTAAACCGGATAAATGATAAAAAGTACGCTGAGAGCCCCATGGTTATCTGTGTGACTAATGTAAACCGGATAAAGGATAAAAAAGTACGCTGAGAGACCCTTGGTTATCTATGTGACTAATGTAAACTGGATACGGTGAACTTCAGCTAATTGCGATCTGCTCCACAAAGTCACATACATAACCAGCAGACTCTCAGCGTACTTGTCACCCTTTATCCAGTTTACATTCACGTCCTCCTCAGAGTTTGCCTCTCGGAGGAAACAACAGCAACAAAAGGGTAGGTGGACAGGCAGATTGTGTTGGGGGACAGAAGTTGAGGGGGAGAGGAAGTCACAGATAGTTTGTCAGGCAGACAGGGTGCAGAGCTTATCTCTCAGAGTTATAAATGTTGGGGGGGGGGGGGAGAGATTGCAGCAGGACAATCAAAAGATAGCAGGCAGACAGCGGCCAGAGCTTTGTCGTCTCCAAGTGTATAAGTCGATGTGGGGGGGGGGGGGGTGGTGGGGAGGGGGGGGGACAGAAGTTGAGGGGGGGAGGAAGTCACAGATAGTTTGTCAGGCAGACAGGGTGCAGAGCTTATCTCTCAGAGTTATAAATGTTGGGGGGAGGGGGGGAGAGATTGCAGCAACAACAAAAAAGAAGAGGCAAAAACCCCCTGACAGTGGCCAGTGTTTGTCGTGGGCAGGTCGCAAGCTGCAGGAGATCACGCTGGAGGAGTCGATTCGCTACGCCAGCAAGGACCCGGTGGAGCGCTGGCTTAACGGCTTGCTGTGCCTGGATGCCAGCGTGCCGCGCATCGCCGCCGGCTGCCCCGCCCCCCAGGTCTGCCAGCTGTGCTACGTCAACCGCGACCAGCTCTTCAGCTACAACAAGGCCTCCGAGACCTTCCTGCAGAGGATAGTGTCCTTGTTTGTGTCCTCTCACTACAAGGTGGGCTGGTTTTTTGTTTGTTTGTTTGTTTAAACAAAAAAGTTTTTACAAGGTGGGCTGTTATGTCCTCTGTCCATGTCCCTATTTGTTGTCGTCGTTGTTCCTGTAGAGGATAATGTCCCTGTTTGTGTCCTTTCATTACAAGGTGGGCTGTTATGTCCTCTGTCCTTGTCCCTATTTGTTGTCGTCGTTCCTGCAGAGGATAATGTCTCTTGTCCTTTCACTACAAGGTGGGCTGTTATGTCCTCTGTCCCTATTTGTTGTCGTCATTGTTCCTGCAGAGGATAATGTCCTTGTCCTTTCACTACAAGGTGGGCTGTTATGTCCTCTGTCCTTGTCCCTATTTGTTGTCGTCTGTTCCTGCAGAGGATAATGTCCTTGTCCTTTCACTACAAGGTGGGCTGTTATGTCCTCTGTCCTTGTCCCTATTTGTTGTCGTCATTGTTCCTGCAGAGGATAATGTCTCTTGTCCTTTCACTACAAGGTGGGCTGTTATGTCCTCTGTCCTTGTCCCTATTGTTGTCGTCATTGTTCCTGCAGAGGATAATGTCCTTGTCCTTTCACTACAAGGTGGGCTGTTATGTCCTCTGTCCTTGTCCCTATTTGTTGTCGTCGTGTTCCTGCAGAGGATAATGTCCTTGTCCTTTCACTACAAGGTGGGCTGTTATGTCCTGCCTTGTCCCTATTTGTTGTCGTCATTGTTCCTGCAGAGGATAATGTCCTTGTCCTTTCACTACAAGGTGGGCTGTTATGTCCTCTGTCCTTGTCCCTATTTGTTGTGTCTTGTTCCTGCAGAGGATAATGTCCTTGTCCTTTCACTACAAGGTGGGCTGTTATGTCCTCTGTCCTTGTCCCTATTTGTTGTCGTCATTGTTCCTGCAGAGGATAATGTCCTTGTCCTTTCACTACAAGGTGGGCTGTTATGTCCTCTGTCCTTGTCCCTATTTGTTGTCGTCGTGTTCCTGCAGAGGATAATGTCCTTGTCCTTTCACTACAAGGTGGGCTGTTATGTCCCCTGTCCTTGTCCCTATTTGTTGTCGTCGTTCCTGCAGAGGATAATGTCCTTGTCCTTTCACTACAAGATGGGCTGTTATGTCCTCTGTCCTTGACCCTATTTGTTGTCATCGTTGTTCCTGCAGAGGAGGATGTCCTTGTCCTTTCACTACAAGATGGGCTGTTAAGTCCTCCTCTGTCCTTGTCACTGTTGATGTGATTGTTCCTGCTGAGGATAGTGACCTTGTTTGTGTCCTCTCACTACAAGGTGGGCTGTTATGTCCTCTCCTGTCCTTGTCACAGTCACTATTGTTAGTGTCCTTGCAGAGAATAGTGTCCTTGTTTGTGTCCTCTGACATCAAGATGTAGTATCCTCATTTACCCCTGTCAGTTCCTTGCCCTCAAACATTATGGTATAGATAGGCATAATACAGAGTGAATTTATGCGAAAGTGGTTATGTCAGAATGTTTACCTCTAAAGTTCCTTCCTTTTATGTTGACACAGACACATACATGTATGCATGCACATGCTCACACACTCAAACACACACACACACACACACACACACACACACACACACACGTGCACACATATACTCATATGCTCACATATTAAAATTTGTTTTAAAAAGAATATATTCCCAGTCAATAAATTGCCCCGACTCTTGACAATGCAAAAGCTGTTCCTTGTAAGAGATCAAGCGTTTTGAGCCAGACAAAAAGGCACTACATTACTTGTCATAATTCCCAAAAAATCTGAAAGACCCTTGTCATACCAAGCCGTAAAGCTACCAAGCTAGCAGTCTAAAACAAGATCGAAACACATAAAAGGTTCAAAAGAATGCTTCTTTTTTCCCCCATCTTCCTTAAAGAGCTTCCATCTCATTTTTCATAAAAACTTCCATCTCTTTCTTCATCACTCTTCATCATTTAGCCGCTAGCGCTGTTTAAGTGTTGTTTTGTAGCTTGATAAAGGGATTACCCCGACAAATTTGCAGGTTGTGTTTTGTCCGAATAAATAGTGTTCCTTTGAACCTTTTATGGCCTGATAAGTCGCGTTCTTTGGATCATTTATGTGTTTGGATCTTGTTTTAGAACACTAGCAGTCATTCATGTTTGAGATTTGTTTAACCTTTTATGTTTATGGGTCTCACGATTCATCAGCTGATGAAGGAAATGGTTTTGACAATGGCTCTTTAAGTGCAGGGTGTGTGTTTCAGAACTCCCCCAACGACCTTCAGATGCTGTCCGACGCCCCAGCTCACCATGTGTTTGTCTTGCTGGGACCTGTTGGCGCCAAGAGCACCAGTCTGCCAGACGTACTGTGTGTCCTGCAGGTGTGCTGTGGGAAGAGGGTGGCGGGAATTGTGTAGACTGTTTTTGCATGGGTGTGTGGTGTGTGTGAGGGGGGGTTCATGCCTCTGTGTGTGTGTGGTGTCAATGCCTATGTGTGTGGTGTTTATGCCTCTGTGTGTGTGCGTGGTGTCAATGCCTATGTGTGTGGTGTTTATGCCTCTGTGTATGTGTGTGTGTGGTGTTTATGCCTCTGTGTGTGTGTGTGGTGTTTATGCCTCTGTGTATGTGTGTTTGTAGTGTTTATGCCTGTATGTATAGTGTTTATGCCTGTGTGTGTAGTGTTTATGCCTGTGTGTGTAGTGTTTATGCCTGTGAATGTGTGTGTGGTGTATATGCCTGTGTGTTTGTGGTGTTTATGCCTGTGTGTTTGTGGTGTTTATGCCTGTATGTTTGTGGTGTTTATGCCGGTGTGTGTGTGTGGTGTATATGCCTGTGTTTGTAGTGTTTATGCCTGTGTGTGTGTGGTGTTTATGCCTGTGTGTGTGTGTGGTGTATATGCCTGTGTGTGTGTGGTGTTTATGCCTGTGTGTGTGTGGTGTTTATGCCTGTGTGTGTGTGTGGTGTTTATGCCTGTGTGTGTGTGTGGTGTTTATGCCTGTGTGTTTGTGGTGTTTATACCTGTGTGTGTGTGTGGTGTTTATACCTGTGTGTTTGTGGTGTTTATGCCTGTGTGTTTGTGGTGTTTATGCCTGTATGTTTGTGGTGTTTATGCTGGTGTGTGTGTGTGGTGTATATGCCTGTGTTTGTAGTGTTTATGCCTGTGTGTGTGTGGTGTTTATGCCTGTGTGTGTGTGTGGTGTCTATGCCTGTGTGTTTGTGGTGTTTATGCCTGTGTGTGTGTGTGTGTATGAGAAGATTTGACATGGCTTCATGTGACATGACCAAGCTCGACTTCATTTGGCTTGGCCTGACCTCACAGCCTGACCTGACTGGATGACCTGACCCAACAGCTGCACCTCAGTGTGCTCGAGCTGACCTGATGTTACAGCCTGACCTCACCTTGCTTGACCCACCCTGAGGTCACTGGACCTGACCTTACTGTCTGACCTGTCCTGGTCTCAGTTGACCTTACAGCCTGACCTCTCCTCACTTGACCTGACCTGGCCTTGCTTGACCCACCCTGATCTTACTCAACCTGACCTTACAGCCTGACCTAGCCTCACTTGACCTGACCTGGCCTTGCTTGACCCACCCTGATCTTACTCAACCTGACCTTACAGCCTGACCTAGCCTTGCTTGATGAGTCTAGAACCGGCGTGATATGTGGTCTGTGATTCACTTGCCTTCCCTACAGGTGTGTCTGGAGGGGGAGATCTCCAAGGCCAGCATCATGAACAGCCTGGCTCGCGGCAAAAGAGCGTCTGGGGATTTGATCCCCTGGACCGTTTCACAACAGGTGAGTCGCTGTTTGTGGCTTGTGGGTGTACAGGTATAACTGTACTGCGTCTGTGACCACCTGTTTTGGTGCCTGTGAATCTCCCTGTCTGTATTTCTGTTTCTCTTTTTTATTTGTCTCTTTTTATCACTCTCAGTCTCTCTCTCTCTGTGTCTCTCTCTCTCTCTCTCTGTCTCTCTGTCTCTGTCTCAGTCTCTCTCTCTCTCTCTCTCTCTCTCTCTCTCTCTCTCTCTCTCTCTCTCTCTCTCTCTCATGTATAATGTTTCACTCGCTCATTCATGCCTATATGTATATATAAATAATGCCTGTAATTTGATATTGATTCACCAGTAGCTTAGCAAGGACTAGTTGTTAGGTTTTTGACTGAACCTAACCTACAAACCTTGTAAAATAAAGTTTTCGAGTTTGAGTTCTCTCTCTCTCTCTCTCTCTCTCTCTCTCTCTCTCTCTCTCCCCTTGGACTTCCAGGTGATTCATTGTTTGTGGGTGGGTGGGTGTGCCTTGTGGATGTACAGGTATAACTGCATTGTGTCTGTGACCAGCTATTTTGATGTCTGTGAATCTCCATTCCTCTATTTCTCTCTCTGTTCCTGTCACTCTCTCTCTCTCTCTCTGTGTCTCTGTCTCTCTCCACCCAATTTGTCTCTCACTCTCTCTTCCTGAGGTTACCCTGTGTGGTCGACAGGACGTTAAAATCCAAGAACTAAATGTTTTTTTCTCTCTCTGTGTCTCTCTCTCTCTCCCTCTCCTGTCTCCTGTCTGTCCCTTTCTGTGGGAGTTGATATGTAACGAGGAAAGAGCATCTACAGAACCTTGTGCAGTGGTGCACGTGCGTTGATTGAGCTTTTGTCCAGCCCTGATATAACTGCCCTGGTTGACTGGGCGTTAACCCCCCCCCCCTTCCCCCCTCCCCCCTTCCCCCCAACAAGTGACAAGTTCTGCGGGAAATCGGCGTGCTCTTCATGCTTCTTCTTGCAGCTTTGCTTCAAAGTGTGGATGCCTGCTGTGACGGGTTTTATTTTTGTGTGTGTGTGTGTGTGTGTGTGAAGCAGCTGTTCTCTTTTGTCTTGCAGTTTATGAACAGCGACTTCGCTTCACTGTCTGGGGCTCGCATCGTCCGCATCGCAACCCACCCGGATTACCAGGGAGTGAGTTCCCTTTGTTGCCTCTCTCCTTCTCCTTCTCCTCCTCCTCCTCCTCTTTGTCTCTGCATTGCTGTTCGTCCTCCTCACCCTCTTCTCTGTCTGTGTGATGATTCGTGAATTACGTTCATTAGGAACTTAGGGGATTTATGAACGTGTTAGCTCAGCATCATGAGTTCAGTATGATGATTTATTAGTTGCATGTATAAGAGTTTAGGAGAGTCATGAACTTGTTTGTTCAGCATCCCCCTTCCCTGTCTCTGATTCATGGTTCATGAGTTATGTTCCCGAAGAGCTTGGGTGATTCATGAACTTATTTATTCAGCGTCCCCCTTCCAGATCTGATTCATAGTTCATAAAATTACATTCACGTTGAACTTAGGAGATTCATGAACATATTAGTTCAGCATCCCCCTTCCCCATCTCCTGTCTGATTCATGGTTCATGAGTTATGTTCATGAAGAGCTTAGGGGATTCATGAGTTGCATTCATGAAGAGCTTAGGAGATTCATGATCGCATGATCTTATTAGTTCAGCATCCCCCTTCCCCGTCTGTCTTATTCATGGTTCATGAGTTACATTCATCATGAACTTAGAACTTATTTGTTCAGCCCCCCCCCCCCACCCCCTTCCTGATATGGCACTGTATAAGAGCGAACAATCAATCACTGTGTTTGCAGTGCCTTTATGAATCAAACGTTTTGTTACGAAACAAAAGTAATAGTCCAGGCCGATGAAGATGTAATTAAAGGAGCAGCATCCTTGTTGATCTTTTAGGGCAAATTTCACGTTGGTGCTGATTTAGTTCTTTGTTTGCATTTTGTTTTTGTGTGTGTATTGTGTGTTGTGTTTTTTGGGGGGGGGGGGGGATGTTGTAGTAGTCACTTCTGTGGCCAGCCAGGTTGGTGGGGGGAATATCGGAATCAGGAACTGACAGATCTCAGTGATGACACCTAGCCAAATCGGAGGACTGGTGTTGGCTTGAGGCCTACGATCGTAAGCTTCGCCGAAACCTCATCGGTGATGATGCACAGGGCGAGATTGCGAAAACTTGCTGAGAGATCTGAAATTACGCATGTTTGTGCCAGAAAACTTCTGATTCTGATTTTGATTTCTGTGAGAGGTTCATACTGCAGTTCTGTCTACTGTGATGTGGCTGTGTGATTTGTGGAATGTGATGTGGTTTGTGGACTGTGATTTGTGGGCTGTG
This sequence comes from Alviniconcha marisindica, assembly GCA_018857735.1. NCBI lineage: Eukaryota > Metazoa > Mollusca > Gastropoda > Provannidae > Alviniconcha > Alviniconcha marisindica. The sequence continues at coordinate 17,523 of JABMCL010001396.1, read as the reverse complement.
ATGTGATTTGTGGACTGTAGTGCAATGTGGCTTTGTGATATGGTTTGTGGACTGGTATTTGTACTGTGATGTGGTTTGTGTACCGTGATGTGGCTGTGTAATTTGTGGAATGTGATGTGGCTGTGATGTGATTTGTGGGCTGTGATGTGATTTGTGGACTGTAGTGCAACGTGGCTTTGTGACATGGTTTGTGGACTGGTATGTGTATTGTGATGTGGTTTGTGGGCTGTGATGTGATTTGAGGACTGTGGTGTAACGTGGCTTTGTGATTTGTGGACTATAATGTGGTTGTAATATGCGTACTGTAAGTTGGATTTGTGGTCCTTGATGTGGCAGTGCAAAATGTGTGATGTAATGTGGCTCTGTGGTTTGAATACTGTACCATGGCTGTGCTGTGAAGTGTGTGCTGTAATGTGGCTGTGTTTATGTTTGTGTATTATAATGTATTCCTTTGGTTTGTTTAATGTGACACTGTGGTTTGTGTAATGTGGCTCTGTGGTTTGTGTAATGTGGCTCTGTGGTTTGTGTACTGGAATGTGGCTTTGTGTGCTGTAATGTTTTTTAGTTTTAGTTTTAGTGTAACATGGATTTGTGAGCTGTAGTATGGCTCGTGTAATGTGGTGTGGCATTTCTTGCTTGTATCTGGCTGTGTGGCTTGTGTACTGTAATGTGGCTTTGTGAGCTGTGGTGTGGCTTTGCATGCTATTATCAGGCTGTGTGGTTTGTCGGCTGTAATGTGGCTTTGCAAGCTGTTGTGTGGCTTTGTAATGTGGCATGGCTTTGCTGCTGTTATCTGGCTGTGTGGTTTGTGTACAGTGATGTGGCTTTGTGAGCTGTTGTGTGGCTTTGTAATGTGGCGTGACTGTACTGCTGTTATCTGGCTGTGTGGTTTGTGTACAGTGATGTGGCTTTGTGAGCTCTTGTGTGGCTGTGACTTTATAATGTGGTGTGGCTTTGCATGCTGTTTTCTGGCTGTGTAGTTTTCTGTACTGCAATGTGGCTTTGTGAGCTGTTGTGTGGCTTTGTAATGCGGCAGTTATCTGGCTGTATGGTTTGTGTACTGCAATGTGGCTCTGCGAGCTGTAGTGTCATGTGGCATGGCTTTGCGTGCTGTTATCTGGCTGCGTGGTGTCTGTGTGCAGATGGGCTACGGCAGCAGAGCCATGGAATTGTTGCAGCAGTACTACGAGGGCAAGATGGCCAGCATTGATGACGCAGAGAGTGATGCAGCTGAGGTCAGATTCACATTATGGTTTGTGTGTGTGTGTGAGTGTGTGCGAGCACGCTTGTAGTCATGGGGTGGCTTTGCAGTGTTTTTGCTGTGTAGTTTTGTGTCTGCATGGCTTTGTGAGCTGATGGTGGCTTTGAATGGGGCAGTTATCTGGCTGTGGTTTGTGTACTGCACACTGTGGCTCTGGGAGTGTAGTGGTCAGGGCAGGTTTGCGTGCTGTGTATCTGGCTGTGTGGTGCCTGTGTGCAGTGGGCTAGGCAGGGTGGAATTGTTGCAGCAGTCTGGAGGTGAAGAGGCAGCGTGTGATGTGTGTGAGCACGCAGGTGATGGGGTGAGGTCAGGTGTCATGTGTGTGTGTTGTGTGTGTGTGTGTGTGTGTGTGTGTGGAGCACGCTTGTGGTGCATGGGGGGTGGAGGGCAGGTGTGTGTGTGTGTGTGTGTGGTGCGAGCAACTTGTGGTGATGGGGGTGGAGGGCAGGTGTGTGTGTGTGTGGCGAGCACACATTGTGGTGCATGAGGGTGGAAGGGCAGGTGTGTGTGTGTGAGCACGCTTGTGGTGCATGGGGGGTGGAGGGCAGGTGTGTGTGTGTGTGTGTGTTGAGCACGCTTGTGGTGCATGGGGGGTGGAGGGCAGGTGTGTGTGTGTGTGTGTGTGTGTGAGCACGCTTGTGGTGCATGGGGGGTGGAGGGCAGGGTGTGTGTGTGTGTGTGGCACGCTTGTGGTGCATGGGGGGTGGAGGGCAGGTGTGTGTGTGTGTGTGTGTGGAGCACACTTGTGGTGCATGGGGGGTGGAGGGCAGGTGTGTGTGTGTGTGTGTGACACGCTTGTGGTGCATGGGGGGTGGAGGGCAGGTGTGTGTGTGTGTGTGTGTGGGTGTGTGTGTGTGTGTGTGTGTGTGTGTGCATGCTGTGGCAGGGGGGTGGAGGGCAGGTGTGTGGTGGTGTGTGTGTGTGTGTAGTGTCAGCTTGTGGTGCATGGGGGGTGGAGGGCAGGTGTGTGTGTGGTGGTGTGTGAGCAGCTGTGGTGCATGGGGGGTGGAGGGCAGTGTGGTGTGTGTGTGTGTGTGTGTGTGTGTGTGCATGCTTGTGGTGCATGGGGGGTGGAGGGCAGGTGTGTGTGTGTGTGTGTGTGTGTGTGTGTGTGTGTGTGTGTGTGTGTGTGTGTGCATGCTTGTGGTGCATGGGGGTGGAGGGCAGTGTGTGTGTGTGTGTGTGTGTGTGTGTGTGTGTGTGTGTGTGTGTGTATGGTGCAGGGTGTGGTGAGGGCAGGTGTGTGTGTGTGTGTGTGTGTGTGTGTGTGTGTGTGTGTGTGTGTGTGATGGGGCAGGTGGAGGTGATGTGGTGTGTGTGTGTGTGTGTGTGTGTGTGTGTGTGTGTGTGTGTGTGTGTGTGTGCACATGCTTGTGGTGCATGTGTGCGATTGGGAGGGTGTGTGTGTGTGTCTGCATGTGTGTGTGTGTGTGTGTGTGCATGCTTGTGGTGCATGCACATGGTTGGGGGTATATGTATGTGTGTGTGTGTGCATGCCCATGCTTATGGTGCATGTGTGGGGTTGGGGGTATATGTATGTGTTGTGTGTGTGCATGCTTATGGTGCATGTGTGTGGTATATTATGTGGTGTTGTGCATGCACATGCTGTGCATTGGGTTGGGGTATATGTGTGTGTATGTGTTGTGTGTGTGTGTGGTGGTGTGTGTGTGTGTGTGCATCACATGCTTATGGTGCATGTGTGGGGTTGGGGGTATATGTGTGTGTGTGTGTGTGCATGCACATGCTTATGGTGCATGTGTGGGGTTGGGAGTATATGTATGTGTGTGTGTGTGCATGCACATGCTTATGGTGCATGTGTGGGGTTGGGGGGGTGTGCATGTTGTTGTTTTTTGTGTGGTTTGTGTGGGGTTGGTATGTGCTTGTGGCGTGAGTGTGTGAGTGCTTGTGGCGTGAGTGTGCATGTGTGTTTGTGGTGTGCGCGTGGCATTCTGTGCGTGTATTCAGACAGTGAGGGTAAAGAAAGAGCATAACCTATGCATAAACAAAGAGCAGTAAGTACACTATTCTGGAGAGCATCAGAGGTGAGCAGATTTGTTTGTGTGAGCAAGCAGGAGTCCCAATAGCAGGACGGAGACTGTGAAAGAGATCAAAGTGAACGGTGGGTGCGTGTGTGTGTTTCAACAGACCAATGGAACGCTGGATGAAGATGCCCAGAAGAAGTCCCCACTGCTGATCCAGCTGACGAAACGTCGTGCGGAGAAGCTGGACTACTTGGGCGTGTCGTACGGCTTGACATCTGGTCTTCTCAAGTGAGTTAAAATGATAATGTTAATCGTCAGAATGCTTGTGTGCGCGGGTGCCTGTGTGAGTGTGTGTGTGCATGCGTATACGCTTAGAAGAGTTTGTATGGACAAGATTTTTTACTTTACATGTTGTGATATCGGGGAGCGCCTATCTTTTAGGAAGCACATTGTTTAATTCCGGTGACTGTTGACACGCACACAAAAACGGGTACACGCACACACATTTACATACACATGCGTGCATGCGCACCATACACACACACGTGGAAATTGTACGACAAAACAAAATGTGCTCATATTTCCATTTGCAAGCTTTGTATGGTGGATCTATTCATATTTATGCAACAGAGGTACTTTTCTTGATTGAAATTTGAGCTCCAAATCAAGAAAAAGCAGTTTTTAACAGATGTACAGTCCTTGATGAGGTGTTCATTTACGTGGAAATTTATAGCAAGGGAAAGCAGACCCATTTACTTGTATGATTTGGGCGTATTTTGTATGCCTAAATTTTCAGCACACAAAAATACATTATTATTTTATTTTTTTAAATGAGAATAAATATTTCTTGACATGTTTTGCTGTTTGTTTGTTTTCAAGTCTGGAATATGCCCAGTTTAGGTGGCACATGTGTAGGTCCTGCAACCTCTCACCACTCACTGCCATAATGTCAGTTTCTGTATTGCACTTTGTAGTCACCACTGAATTCTCAAGGCTTGTATTTCTGCCGCAAAGTACACAAGTGTTCACCATTTTTTCTTTTCTTCTGGAAGCCGTGTTGAAATTCTTTCCAGGTTATTTTTACCGAGAACAAAATATGAAAGGGAGAAGAAATGAAAATACTCAAACTTTTCAATATAAAAACAAACAAACTACAAGTTTGTGTACTGTTGTCTGTATTTCAGTGTAAATGGGTCAGGCAGAGGTTTCCCCAAAAGAGAGGTGGTCATTGGTGAACTGTTCATTTACATGATAATAGAAAGGGAAAGGATTTTTAGTTTTTTTAAATGGCCTCAGAAAAAAGTTGTGGTCTCTTGTCAAGGGGTTCCAGCCTTTCATTTTGAAGGCGGAACATTTTCTGATGTTGGCGTGGTCGAGTCGAGAATAAAAAACCTCAGCCTTGGTTAGCACATCTCAGTCGTGGCTCTCTCGCAATCCTGATCCTGTGGATCCTGTTGGTTGTCTTGTGTGCAGGTTCTGGAAGAAAAGTGGATTCAGTCCCGTCTACCTGCGCCAGACGCCTGTGAGTTGGTCACACGCAACCCCCCCCCCCAACACCACCACCACCCCCCGACACACACCCAGCACATCCAGTACACATGCACTGTCTTGTTTGTAGTATATAACACTGACCTCTGTGAAGGTTGCCTTTTTGATTCATGCTGGCCGAAAGTCTTGGTATCGGACCAACAATGCCTGTCTGCTCTTTTACATTTGTCAACTGCTGGGCAGTGTAATTAAGACCGTAATAAGAGGGACTTTATAGAGTGTTTTTAGCGACTCGGAGCACTTTTCAACCTAACTCTTTTTTTTTAAAGAAAAAATATGGAGTTACTTGTATAGAGAAAATGAATGGCATAATAATGCATTAATAAATATACCTATTCATATAAAGCATAATGAAACACACATGCATGTACGCATGAATTCTTTCACAGGATCATGGTGCACACACACACACACACACACACACACACACACACACACACACACACACACACACACACACACACACAACTTCTGTATTATGCTCAGTTTGTTGAGTTACTAACAAATGATGATGTACTGTGTGTGTTTTCACAGAATGACAGGTGAACACTCCTGTATAATGCTCAGGGTGTTGAGCCATTAACTAATGGTGATGTACTCTGTGTTTTCACAGAACGATCTGACAGGTGAACACTCCTGTATAATGCTCAGGGTGTTGAGCCATGAACTAATGGTGATGTACTCTGTGTTTTCATAGAATGATCTGACGGGTGAACACTCCTGTATAATGCTCAGGGTGTTGAGCCATGAACTAATGGTGACGTACTCTGTGTTTTCACAGAATGACAGGTGAACACTCCTGTATCATGCTGAAGGAGCTGAGGCGTTAACTAATGGTGATGTACTCTGTGTTTTCACAGAACGATCTGACAGGTGAACACTCCTGTATCATGCTCAAGGTGCTGAGCCACGAAGACGGCGCTGATGACTCGTGGCTGCAGACGTTTTGGACAGGTGGGATTTTCTGTTTTTGTCGATTTCTTTGTCATGGGTTTTGGGCTCTCCACCGTGTTACGTCTTCAGTTTCCCCAGCAGCTGCCTTGGCAAAATTAATAGATTTCCCCTTTACAGCTTGACGGGATGAACTCCAGAAAACCAGACTTATTAGTAGGACAGGACAAACTCCTTCGTCTCGCAGAAAGCCTTCATGAGGTCGCATAGCACTGGTGAGTAGTCCTGCAGTGGGTCGTCTTCCAGGAAATGAAAAAGCCGACGAGCTCGCCAGACTTGGAGCCAAAGGAAGACGGCAAGACAACAGTGTCATCTTCCAAGAAAAGAAGACCCTTGACAGAGCATCCCTGGGGCAACGCACTGAGAGGGATGACTTCCACGTCCCTGACCGGTGGCAGCAGGTTGTGGTCCTGAGACTACGCACGGGCCTCAACCGACTCAACGCCAGCATGTTCAGGAAAATGAAGCTGGCACCATCACCAATCTGCAACTGCAGTCTTGAAGACCAGACGGCCGAAAATACACTGCAGAGATGCCCACTTCTGCAGACAGCGAGAACAAAGGTGTGGCCAACGGCAGTCCAGTTACGCACCAAACTGTACGGCAGCAAGGAGGAACTGGAAAAGACGGCTACATTCATGTTACAGACCGGACTCTCAGTGTAGCAGCGATCAAGAAGAAGAAGAAAAAGTTGGACAGGACAGCGCTTCGCATGCAGCTGCTTCAGAGTCTTCATAATGGAGCTTGAAGTTGAACGCTATATGTAAGAAGATGAAGAAGTGCTGTTTAAAAAAAAATCAAAGCAAAACATCTGTATCTGTTCAATACGTTCCAGCATCCAGGTATCCCTAACAGACAGGTATCTCTAACAGACAGGTATCTCTAACAAACACGGTGTGCACGTTTAAGAGTGTGTACATGCGTGTATTTCATGACTTTGAATTATTGAGAAATATGCAGTTCAGTTCTTTGTTGTGTGTTAATGTATGAGCTCAAATGACAGCTTTAATTTCTTGCTGGGATGAATAAAGTATATTGTTGTTGTTATTTGGCATAAACGCAGCATCTTTCCTCCATTAACTGTGAACTGTGTTGGCCAGATTTCCAGTTACCTGGCTTAAACATCTCTTTCCTCTCATTGCACTGTGTGCTGTGTTGGCCAGATCTGGCATAAATCCAATCTCTTCACTCTCATTGAACTGTGTGCTATGTTGGCCAGATCTGGCATAAATCCAATCTCTTCACTCTCATTGAACTGTGTGCTATGTTGGCCAGATCTGGCATAAATCCAATCTCTTCACTCTCATTGAACTGTGTGCTATGTTGGCCAGATCTGGCATAAACCCAATCTCTTCACTCTCATTGCATTGTGTGCTGTGTTGGCCAGATCTGGCATAAACCCAATCTCTTCACTCTCATTGAACTGTGTGCTGTGTTGGCCAGATCTGGCATAAACACAATCTCTTCACTCTCATTGAACTGTGTGCTGTGTTGGCCAGATCTGGCATAAACACAATCTCTTCACTCTCATTGCACTGTGTGCTGTGTTGGCCAGATCTGGCATAGACACAATGTCTTCACTCTCATTGCACTGTGTTGGCCAGATCTGGCATAAACACAGCGTCTTCCGTCTCACTGCGCTGTGTGCTGTGTTGGCCAGATCTGGCGTAAACACAGCGTCTTCCGTCTCACTGCGCTGTGTGCTGTGTTGGCCAGATCTGGCATAAACACAGCGTCTTTCCTCTCACTGTACTGTGTTGGCCAGATCTGGCAGAAACACAGCGTCTTCCCTCTCACTGCGCTGTGTGCTGTGTTGGCCAGATCTGGCATAAACACAGCGTCTTCCCTATCACTGCTCAGAGATCAGGAGCTGTGTGAGAGTGGAGGTGGGCGTCCTGGGCTCCCGTCCCTAATAAGCCTACGGTTTCTGTGAACGTAAAGCAACACTTCAACAACAACTCACTGCACTGTGTGCTGTGTTGGCCAGATTTCCGAGAGCGCTTTGTGGCACTGCTGTCCTACGAGTTCCGGACGTTCCGCCCACAGCTGGCTCTCAGCATCCTGGAGCAGAAGAGGTTCCTGCTGGTGACCCCCGGTGAGTGCTGGCTTTCCGCACCTGCCCAACATGGCATTCGGGTTCTCTGTTAAAATTTTCTTCTCTGGGGGGGGGGGGGGATTACCTGAGACCTGTTTACTTATACGATTTGGACATATTTTGTATGCATGTGTTCAGCATATGAAAATACGGAAACAAATCCCCCAAAATATAATCATAAACATTTCTAGATGTGTTCTGCAGTTCATTTGCTGTTTGGGGGCAGTGTGGGGGGGGGGGGGGGGTTGCCCTTGGGGAAACTAGACCAGTGTTGTTAATGTTATGAGGGTCATGTCACTCAAGCTTAAAAGGCCATGCTCTCACGTCGGCATGCAAAATTAGGCTGCTTTATTGTATGATCAGACACCACAGACTCTGGGGTGTGCTGTCAGCCTAAGCAATCAAGTACGGATTTCCCGTTGTTCATGTCGCACACCAAAGCCCATGCTCATCCTGTTTCCTCTGTGTCGTGTTGTCAGACAGCGCAGACTCTGGGGTGTGCTGTAAGCCTCGAACTCGAACTCGAACTTGAAAACTTATGAAATCAAGCACGGATTTCCCCATTATTCATGCCGCACACCAGAACCAGCCAAACTCTACATTCATCCCGTTTCGTCTGTGTCATGTCGTCAGACAGCGCAGACTCTGGGGTGTGCTGTTCAGCCTACACAGTCAAGCACGGATTTCCCCATTATTCATGTCGCACACCAGAACCAGCCAAACTCTACATCCATCCCGTTTCGTCTGTGTCATGTCATCAGACACCGCAGACTCTGGGGTGTGCTGTTCAGCCTACACAGTCAAGCATGAATTTCCTGTTGTTCAGGTCGCACACCAAAAACCCGCAAAGCCCACGCTCATCCGGTTTCCTCTGTCGTGTTATCAGACAGCGCAGACTCTGCGGTGTGCTGTGTACCTATGAAATCAAGCACGGATTTCCCATTGTTCATGTCGTACACCAAAGCCCACGCTCATCCGGTTTCCTCCGTGTCGTGTTATCAGACAGCGCAGACTCTGCGGTCCGGCTCTCAGCCTACAAGGTGAAGAGGCTGGAGCAGTACGCCAACAACATGGCGGACTACCATCAGGTGATGGACCTGCTGCCCACACTCTCCCACCTGTACTTCAGCGGCTTCGTCAGGGTCCACCTGTCCGCCGTGCAGGAGGTGAGTCTGTGTTGACAGTTGAGATCCACCTGGGCACTCCATGTGCAGGAGGTATTATGTCAGGCGTGAAGTCTGTCGTCGATTAAGGTTCACCTGTACAATGTGCAGGAGGTAAGTGTGTTGACAGTTGAGGTCCACCTGTACACTGTGCAGGAGGTAAGTGTGTTGTCGATTAAAGTTCACCCGTACACTGCAGGAGGTAAGTCTGTTGTCGATTAAGGTCCACCTGTACACTGTGCAGGAAGTAAGTATGTTGGCAGTTGAGGTCCACCTGTACACTGTGCAGGAGGTAAGTGTGTTGACAGGTGAGGTCCACCTGTACACTGTGCTGGAGGTAAGTGTGTTGACAGGTGAGGTCCACCTGTACACTGTGCTGGAGGTAAGTGTGTTGACAGGTGAGGTCCACCTGTACACTGTGCTGGAGGTAAATACAAGTGTGATGTCCATGTTTTGGGGTGGATGAGATGGGTATTTAATAACACAGAAGTGTGAGGTATTTTGGGGTGGATGAAATGGATATTTAATAGCACAGAAGGGTGTGGTGTTTTAGGGTGGATGAGGTGGGTGTTTAATAACACAGAATGGTGTTGTGTTTTGGGGTGGATGAGGTGGATGTTTAATAACACAAGAAGAGTGTTGTGTTTTGGTGTGGATGAGATGGGTATTTAATAACACAGAATGGTGTGGTATTTTGGGGTGGATGGGGTGGGTGTTTAATAACACAGAAGCGTGTGGTGTTTCGGGGTGGACAAGATGGAGATTTTAGAACACAGAAGCGTGGGGTGTTTCAGGGTGGACAAGATGGAGATTTTAGAACACAGAATGGTGTGGGGATTTGGGGTGGTTAAGATACACATATGGTGACACAGAAGTCTGCGGTGTTTTGGGGTGGACGTGTGATGACATAGAGGTCTGTGGTGTTTTGGGGTGGACGTGTGATGACATAGAGGTCTGTGGTGTTTTGGGGTGGACGTGTGATGACATAGAGGTCTGTGGTGTTTTGGGGTGGACATGTGATGACATAGAGGTCTGTGGTGTTTTGGGGTGGACGTGTGACGACACAGAAGTCTGTGGTGTTTTGGGGTGGACGTGTGATGACAAGAAGTCTGTGGTGTTTTGGGGTGGACGTGTGATGACACAGAAGTCTGTGGTGTTTTGGGGTGGACATGTGACGACACAGAAGTCTGTGGTGTTTTGGGGTGGACCTGTGACGACACAGAAGTCTGTGGTGTTTTGGGGTGGACGTGTGATGACACAGAAGTCTGTGGTGTTTTGGGATGGACGTGTGACGACACAGAAAGGTGTGGTGTTTTGGGGTGGACCTGTGACGACACAGAAGTCTGTGGTGTTTTGGGGTGGACCTGTGACGACACAGAAGTCTGTGGTGTTTTGGGGTGGACGATGTGATGACAACAGAAAGTCTGTGGTGTTTTGGGGTGGACGTGTGATGACACAGAAGTCTGTGGTGTTTTGGGATGGACGTGTGACGACACAAAAAGGTGTGGTGTTTTGGGGTGGACCTGTGACGACACAGAAGTCTGTGGTGTTTTGGGGTGGACCTGTGACGACACAGAAGTCTGTGGTGTTTTGGGGTGGACATACGATGACACAGAAGTCTGTGGTGTTTTGGGGTGGACGTGTGATGACAAGAAGTCTGTGGTGTTTTGGGGTGGACGTGTGATGACAGAGAAGTCTGGTGTTTTGGGGTGGACATGTGATGACAGAGAAGTCTGTGGTGTTTTGGGGTGGACGTGTGACGACACAGAAGTCTGTGGTGTTTTGGGGTGGACGTGTGATATGATGACAGAGAAGGGTGTGGTGTTTTGGGGTGGACGTGTGATGACACAGAAGTCTGTGGTGTTTTGGGGTGGACGTGTGATGACACAGAAGTCTGTGGTGTTTTGGGGTGGATGTGTGATGACAGAGAAGGGTGTGGTGTTTTGGGGTGGACGTGTGATGACAGAGAAGTCTGTGGTGTTTTGGGGTGGACGTGTGATGACACAAAAGGGGTGTGGTGTTTTGGGGTGGACGTGTGATGACACAGAAGTCTGTGGTGTTTTGGGGTGGACGTGTGATGACAGAGAAGTCTGTGGTGTTTTGGGGTGAACGTGTGACGACACAGAAGTCTGTGGTGTTTTGGGGTGGACGTGTGATGATACAGAAGTCTGTGGTGTTTTGGGGTGGACGTGTGATGACAGAGAAGTCTGTGGTGTTTTGGGGTGGACGTGTGATGACAGAGAAGTCTGTGGTGTTTTGGGATGGACGTGTGACGACACAGAAGGTCTGTGGTGTTTTGGGGTGGACGTGTGATGACACAGAAGTCTGTGGTGTTTTGGGGTGGATGTGTGATGACACAGAAGTCTGTGGTGTTTTGGGGTGGACCTGTGACGACACAGAAGTCTGTGGTGTATTGGGGTGGACCTGTGACGACACAGAAGTCTGTGGTGTTCTGGGGTGGACCTGTGACGACACAGAAGTCTGTGGTGTTTTGGGGTGGACATGATGACACAGAAGTCTGTGGTGTTTTGGGGTGGACGTGTGATGACATAGAAGTCTGTGGTGTTTTGGGGTGGACGTGTGATGACAGAGAAGTCTGTGGTGTTTTGGGGTGGACGTGTGATGACAAGAAGTCTGTGGTGTTTTGGGGTGGACGTGTGATGACTAGGGAGAAGTCTGTGGTGTTTTGGGGTGGACGTGTGATGACACAGAAGTCTGGTGTTTTGGGGTGGACGTGTGATGACAGAGAAGTCTGTGGTGTTTTGGGATGGACGTGTGATGACAGAGAAGTCTGGTGTTTTGGGGTGGACGTGTGATGACAGAGAAGTCTGTGGTGTTTTGGGGTGGACGTGTGATGACAGAGAAGTCTGGTGTTTTGGGGTGGACGTGTGATGACAGAGAAGTCTGGTGTTTTGGGGTGGACGTGTGACGACAGAGAAGTCTGTGGTGTTTTGGGGTGGACGTATGACGACACAGAAGTCTGTGGTGTTTTCAGGCCGTGTTGTTGGCACTGGGGCTGCAGCACAAAGGGGTGGACGTGCTGACCAAAGAGCTGGACCTGCCGGCCACACAGGTGTTGGCCCTCTTCAACAAGAGCATCCGGAAAATGGTCAACGTGAGTCAGCGCAGGAGTGTGCATTCGTGATGTGTAGAGTGTCGAAAGCTGGGGGTGGGTGGTGTGTAAATGTGTGTATGTGGTATGTATGTGTGTGTGATCTGTATATATGTTTGTGTGTGTATGTGGTGTGTTAAGTGTGTGTGTGTGTGTGGTATATATATATATATATGTGGTGTGTATAGATGTGTGTGGTATGGTGTGTGGTATAATGTGTGTGGCGTGTGTGTGTGTGGTGTGTATATGTGTGTGGTGCGTGTGTGTGTGTGTAGTATGTAAATGTGTGTGTGTGTAGCATGTAAATGTGTGTGTGTGTGTAGTATGTAAATGTGTGTGTGTGTTGCAGCACCTGAAGGAGGTCCAGGAGAGAGAGGTGGAGGCCACCATGCCGGCCGCTGACCTGGAGGTGGACATGAGGCCAACCAAACAGACCCTAGAGGAAGACCTGGTCAGTTCCCTGCCCTTTTCTTTGCATCCATGTCCATACCCCCCCACCACCACACACACACACTCACTCACTCTCTCTCTCACACTCCTCCAGTCTGTCCACCGGAGACCAGGTGGCATTCTGCTCCCTACCGTCTGAGGTTGTCCGGTTCCTTGCCCTTTTCTTTACGTCCACCCCCCCCCCCCCCCACCCCTGTCCTGCCTCCATCTCCTCCTCGAGTCTATCAGCCTGAGCCCAGATGAGGTTGTAAATATAGAGGTCGGTTCCTTGCCCTTTTCTTTATGTCCACACACCTAACCTTGTCCCCCCCACCACCACAGTCCCAACTTCCAGTCTATCAGCCAGAGACTAGATGGCACTCTGCCCACTACAGCCTGAGGTTATCCATATAGAGGTTGGTTCCCTGCCCTTTTCCTTGCATCCACCCCCCCCCCCCCCCCAGTCTATCGGCCTGAGCCCAGATGGCACCCTGCCCACTACAGCCTGAGATTATCCATATAGAGGTTGGTTCCCTGCCCTTTTCCTTGCGTCCACCCCCCCCCCACCCCCCCTCCTCCTCCAGTATATCGGCCTGAGCCCAGATGGCACTCTCTGTCCCCTAAGGTTGGCAGTAGAAGCCCTTGGAGAAAACTTGGCAAGTTCCTCATCTTTCTGTCCAATGCTGTCGTCCCCACACACACACACACACCACACCCCCTCCTCCCCGTCCCCTGACCTGGGTCATCCAGCAGAACCCTGAGAAACATCTGTGGTCAGCTCCATTCCTTTCTCTGTCTCTTGGACAGTAACTGAAAGATTCCAGTCTTTGTGTGTTTTTCCATTTCGTAAGTAGATCATAGCAGATCGTAACCAGCCAGTCGCGGGTTCGAGTCCCGGGAGAATTTTATTCTCCAGGGTCAGCTTTCTGTGCTGACTCTTAATTCGGTATCCGTTCCACCCCCGTGTTACCGCAGTAGCGAGGAAAAAATCCCGGTCATTCTGCCAAAAGTGTAGGTGGCTGGTTACAGCTAAACACGCATGCACCCTACGTATGTGGCTTTGCATGAAGTGACGTGATATAGGGCATGGCTGTATGATGTACACAGAACACGCCAAGATGGCAGCAGTTTCCAGTGTCACCAGCCATGTAAGCACTGCAACTACACCACTTGGATAGATATTCAAAGCACACTGTAAAAAGCTACAGTCGCCCATTTAGAATTAGAGTCACGTGCGACGAGAGCGCAGTGAGTCTGCTTGAGAGCAGAAAATAGCGCTATATAAAAGCAATCAACAACAACAGCGGCAGCAAGGTGAATGGCCGATGTGTGTGTTTGTGTTTTCAGAAAGAGGCTGCGGCTTCGATTCACCTGGCCCAGTACGCCATCAAAGGCGCGGACAAGGACTGGACACAGGCCCTGAGTGGCACTGCCAGCAGCAAAGGCATCATCAGCGTGAAGGGGTCAGTGTTCTCTTATGTCTTTTGTGATCAGTGATGCCAACAAATATTTCGCAACAATAAATCCAGACCTGCAAAGAGAGAAAGATAGAAGGGGAAAAAAGCTGGAGCTGGGGGCAGGCATAGATCATGATTCCATTTTTGTCACTTTCTCTGGCTGTTTTTGGGAAATGGTGCTTTATTTTCTCTCAGCTGTCTCTGTTTCTCTCTCTCGCAGTCTGTCTCTGTCTCTCTTTCCCTCTCTCTCTCTATCCCTGTGACAATGAGTACAAGCCGACATGTTGCTTTCATTTTTTCTGGAGCAGTCTTCCTTTCAGAAATCAGTTTTGTTGCAGTTGCTTACCTCTCTGAACTGCTACATGTGTAGTGTGTGTGCGCGTGTGCACGTGCATGTACGACATATGTCATGCACATTCAAATTCATTGCGGTGCGTGTGTGTCTGTATGTGTGTTTCCGTATAATACTTTATGTAAATTGTTTTTGATAGGACTGTGCTCTACATGTGTATAGAATACCATATCTAGGTTAATAGGTATAATGTGAGCGATCAGGGTGTTGATGAGTGCGCAATAAATGTACATTATTATTATTATTAAAAGACGCTATTTATTAGGACAAAACACAACATGCAAATCTTTGGGGTAATCCCCTTTATCAAGCCACAAAATGGCACATAGACATCAGTTAAACAGTGAAAAATGACATGTAGAACTAGGACACTTATCCGCTTTTGGTCGAGTGCTCGGAAGAGTGTTGTTCTACATCTCATTTTTCACTGTTTGACTGCTGTTTAAGTTTCGTTTTGTAGCTTGATGAAGAGGATTACCCTGAAAATTTGCATTTTGTCCTAATAGTGTTCTTTTGAATCTTTTCTCTGTTTGGATCTTGCTTTAGAACGCCAGCAGTCATTCTTGTTTCAGATTATCTGTTAGTGTCACGATTTTTCTGAATTTTGAAAATCCCACAAACGAATGTCAGTTTCACCCTTGTGTCGGTGCTGTTGTGTTGTCAGTTTCACCCTTGTGTCGGTGCTGTTGTGTTGTCAGTTTCACCCTTGTGACGATGCTGTTGTGTTGTCAGTTTCACCCTTGTATGGTGCTGTTGTGTGGTCAATTTCACCCTTGTGTCAGTGCTGTTGTGTTGTCAGTTTCACCCTTGTGTCGGTGCTGTTGTGTTGTCAATTTCACCCTTGTGTCGGTGCTGTTGTGCCGTCAATTTCACCCTTGTGTCGGTGCTGTTGTCAATTTTACCCTTGTGTCGATGCTGTTGTGTTGTCAATTTCACCCTTGTGTCGGTGCTGTTGTCAATTTCACCCTTGTGTCGGTGCTGTTGTGTTGTCAATTTCACCCTTGTGTCGGTGCTGTTGTGCTGTCATTTCACCCTTGTGTCGTGCTGTTGTGCTGTCAATTTCACCCTTGTGTCGGTGCTGTTGTGCTGTCAATTTCACCCTTGTGTCGGTGCTGTTGTGCTGTCAATTTCACCCTTGTGTCGGTGCTGTTGTGCTGTCAATTTCACCCTTGTGTCGGTGCTGTTGTGCTGTTAATTTCACCATTGTGTCGGTGCTGTTGTGCTGTCAATTTCACCCTTGTGTTGGTGCTGTTGCAGAGCTCTGGGGAAGCGGAAGAGGGAGGAGGCGGAGGGGGCAGACACCAAGAAACCCAAGGACAAGAAAAAGAAACACAAACACAAAAAGTTTCCATCCGGCAAAAAGTAGAACATGGAGTGCCTAGGAAAAGTGTGTGCCCGTGAAAAGTGAATCGATAACAGTTTTCCTCTACAGGACATAGAACATGGGATGCGTAGAAAAACTGTGTGCCAGTGAGAAGTGAATTGATGAAAGTTTCCCGCTGGCAGAATGTAGAACATGAGATGCTTAGAGAAAATGTGCCAGTGAGAATTGAATCCATACGTTTCCCACGGACAGACCATAGAACATGGGATGCCTAGGAAAAGTGTGTGCCAGTGAGAAGAGAAAACTTCCTTCGGCCATAAGTTAGAAAATGGAAACATTGTGTGACTGAGTGAGAGGAGAGCTGCATCAAAGTTTCCTCAGAAAATGAGGAAGGTTTGTGAGTGTCACTGTGTGTGTGGGTGTGTGTGTGGGTGTGTGTGTGTGTGGTGTGTGAGAAAGAGAGATAGAGAGATAGGAAGTGTCCATGTAAGATAACTTGTCTATGTGTCAAGAGATGTGCTTGAATGAGAGTGCCAGCGGAGTAAAAAAAAAAAGGGGGAAGCGTGTATATGAGAGAAATAGATGTTGGCATGAAGAGAAATAGAATAGAATATTTGTGATCCTGTGAAGTGTATGCAATACCTGTGAGCCCGTGAAGTGTTTGCAAGTGAGTCTACAAAAAGCAATGTCAAAAATATTCAAATGAGAATATTTATAAGGTTATAAATAGGATGCATAGCTTACATGGGGGATGAGATGCAAGACTGACAAACAAACCTAAATTGAATGTTTTCAATGTGAAGCTGGAAGTGTGCCTGTTCTTGTGTAAAATGGATAGATATTGCAAATGATGCAGTTTGGCACAAAACTGATTGAACTGAGTGGGGGGGACAAGTGTATGTGTTTCAGTGAGCTATTGTTAATGTGAATAAATTTGAGACAAACAGAACTATGTGTTTTTGTGATTTTGCTTTGTTTTTACATGCTTTCTCGCATTAAAAAAACCCGGTGTGTCTGTGTAAAGCTTAGTGATGTCCATCCAGTTACAGCACAAACGTTAACATAATAGCAGTCATTTTTACGGTGCGGTATCTCACCGAAAACTGAATTTTAACGAACTAGGCTGTGTATGTGGACTGTGGACAGTCTGGGTTTGGGGGTGAGGGGGGTGGAAGAAGGATGGCGAGATGCAGGAGCTGACTGGGAGGGAGGGTGATGGGGTGCAGATGGTCTTAATTAATCAGCTGTGTGAAAAAGGAGGGTGTGGTGGGAGAATTAACCTATGTAACAATATTGCTTGATTCAACGTGGTAACTGATCTCTCTCTCTCTCTCTCACGCACGCGTGCGCGCACACACACACACTGATACACGCACGCACAAACACACACACACACGCGTGCGCGGGAAGTGCAGAACAGATCTAGAGGGATAGTCTTATCTGCCGGTATGGTTGAAAATGGGACTTGGACTGTGCACAAAAATATGTAAATATATAAATTACACAGCTTTTTCCCACACTGTAATATTTACCGAGTCACCGCGGAAGTACGCAATCACGTCGTTGTTCCTCATCATCGGCACAGAAAGCGGCTTGGACAGGAACCGATAGTGGTTGTATTGACGTCACAAACTGACGTTTCGACAATCACTGAAGTGTAATGTAATGTGGAGAAGTAGACGGAAAAACAACATCAGTCTGCAGACAAACCGGTCGCAGCACTCACACGCACACGCACACTGCACAAAACACACACACACACGATAAGCAGAACGTTTCTTGTTCCACGTCATTCCCCCTTTTACCACTCATGTTTTGAAGTCGCACAGCTGACCCTCACCCTTCACAA
>JABMCL010000683.1:187500-225172 GCA_018857735.1 Alviniconcha marisindica | reverse complement strand
ACGTACGGATATGATCAATACAGGCATCCGCATATTGATTAGACGATAGTGTGCTGCAGCACACTTTGGGCCCGCCAGGACTAAGTCTTAGAGGCACTTGTGCACTTCCTGTCAACCCACCGACATGCATAGCTACGTCGCTGAGGGTTGTCGTTACGATCCAGTCTGTCAGACGAGTCAATGAAATCGATGTATCGACGCCCAGTACTTACAATGAAGCAACGCACACACAGACACACACACACGCACACACACACACACACACACAAATGCATGCACCCTAACATGCACTACCCTCCCACACCCCCCCACACACAAACACAAACACGCCCGCGCGCGCACACACACACACACACACACACACACACACACACACACACACACACACACACGACCACGACGCACGCACACACACACACACCACGCACACACACACACACACACACACACACACACACACACACACACACACACACACACACACACAGCACACACAACGACCACACACAACACACACACACATGCACTAACTATCCACACACAACAAGCAGCACACAAAACACACACACACACACACACCACACACACACACACACACACACACCCGCGCGCGCACACACATGCACGCACGCACGCACAACACATTGCACACAGAACACAAACGCGCGCGTGGCCCACACACACACATACACGCTCACAGCATGCACGCACTCACACACACACACACATGCACGCCGCACCACACACACACACACACACACACACACACACACACACGCGCGCGCCGCGCGCACACACACATGCACGCACGCACGCACACACACATGCACACAGAAACACAAACGCGCGCGTGGGCCCACACACACACATACACGCTCACACGCATGCACGCACTCACACACACACACACATGCACGCACGCACGCACGCACGCACACACACACACACACACACACACACACACACACACCCGGCCCCGCACACGCACACAGCCTGAACATCACATCGCTAGACCTTAAAGCAAGCCTATAGGCTGCAATGAGGGAGATGGAAAAGACAAAGCTCATTAGCTGGGGCGCTCAACTGATATCCCGCAATTTTCTAAACGCTCCGCTAGATCACATCTGCCAATCATCTCGGCGACCGGTCTTAATAACATCCCGTGGATAGAATCGGATTTCCTTGCGGCGATGCGACTGCTGTCCTAGAAAGGCGCATGGCGGTTGTTTGCTATTGATTTCTGTGTATTGCAGATCCAGCGAGGCGTGTCTTTTGGCCGTGGAGCAGTCAGCATTGTAGTTGTCTCTGCTCTTTTGGCCAGGTGCCAAATGATCGTGACGGTGCCACGGGTTTTGTTTATTCTGTTTTTTCGGTTGGCTTTTTTTTTTTCTTTGTCTTTTTTTCTTTTTTTAATTTATGCGTCTTATTTTATGATTATTTATGCATCTGTGTGTGTGTGTGTGTGTGTGTGTGTGTGTGTGTGTGTGTGTGTGTGCGTGCGTGTGCGTGCGTGCGTGCGTGCGTGCGTGCGTGCGTACGTGCGTGATGCGTGCGCGCGCGCGCGCGTGTGTGTGTGGCTTTTGTACTGTGTGCATATTATCGATTTTCCATTTTAACTTTTGATGCTTTTTTTTTTAACCTTGTAAACTTTCTTAATTTTGTTGGACAGCACGAAATTTTATTCATGCCATGCCCCCCCCCCCCCCCCCCCCCACCAAAGAAAAAAAAAGAAGAAGAAAGAATTGTAACGCGTACGTTAATATGGACGCAACGATTTAAACAAGTAGGTATAAGAGATGTGATTGGTAAAAATGGCATCAAGCAAACTGAGCATCGTATCAAAGCTCGCACATTTTAATTTGGTCGGAGTGCAGACAAACAAACAAGACAGTCACTTGATTCAGATAGTCAAATTAAGTCAGTATAGTCCATTATGACAAGCTGTACTATCCAAACACTTAAAGTGAGTCTGGTGTAGCACACATCGGATAAAACGTATTTCTTTAGGGACAAATTTTCTCTGTGTCTTTGTCTTTATGTCTCTCTGTCTCTCACACCCACCCAACACACAAACACACACACACACACACACACACACACACACACACACACACACACACACACACACACACACACACACACACACACACACACACACACACACACACACACACACTGATAAATACTTCAACCTCTCCGCCGAATTGATGTTGGTTTCCGTTTTGCTCCAGTCGAAACTGAAAAAATTAAGTGCTTAGTTGTTTTCGTTTCACGATTCGTTTTTTGTTTGTTTTGCTTTTGTTTTTAGGTAGCCTTACCTCCTGTGACACATTTCCGTAATATGTCATACTTTAAAGGAAAATGATCGTGTGCATATAAACTATTATACGCACATTTAACAGCTATAACAATATTTGGACTGAAACATTTCTATTCTGTACGCACGGAAAAACATTCTACTGTCAGACAAGGAAATTATGTAAGTCGTATAACATTATGTGCATGCATATACCTGTTTATCGTTACACTAAAATTTAAATTAGATCGGATTTCCGGAAATGTAGTAATTAATCCTTCAGCAAGAAAGAGAGAGAGAGAGAGAGAGAGAGAGAGAGAGAGAGAGAGAGAGCAATTTTCCAGCGGCTCAATCCTACTTTCAGGCCACAGCCTATGACAAAAATAGGTCGCAAGTGATTGCATCTATTTCTGTCACAGAGTCAGTTAATCTCCTGTGCCAGTTTGGGCCGAAGAGCCGTAATAACAAAAGCGTGCAGTTTTAGCCCACATCGATGAGAGTGAAGTGCGTCATCATTATATCCATATACGTTTTTCACTCTTTATCGGTAAAACTGTGTGATGGCAGACTGTCTTGGCTTGTACATAACGATAATGTGGCCTCCCCCTCAAAAAGAAAGTAAAAAAAAGAGAGAAAAAAAGCAGAAGAAATGCACGCGCACGCGCGCGGGCGCGCGAGAGAGAATTATTTAAAAAAGAACAAAGAAAGACAAGAGAGAGAGAGAGAGGTGTCCGCCCTATTGGTCGCAGTGCAATGTATTGTACGGTATTTATATTATAATGCATAAGCTATAATAATGCATATCTTTTTCTTCGGAACTGTCGGCTTGTTATGTGCAGTCGAGCTGAATAAATATTTCAGACGTGTGCCTGTGGTAAATCCATATCTCTAACGTCCGTGAACTGAGTTTGACAGTTGACATCCCGAGACTGGTCATGCGTCTCACGTGGTGCACGCGTTTCATGTTTTACACAAGCCATGCACGGGATTAGATTGAAAACTGTGTCCAATATGTGTTCAGTGAATGCGAACTCAGTCTAGTCACAGTTCAGCAGCTGTATAAAACTACTCAAAGTACAATCAACACACAAGGGAGTTAATCAGCGAACTCAGTGTAGTCACAGGTCAGCAGCTGTATAAAACTACTCAAAGTACAATCAACACACAAGGGAGTTAATCAGCGAACTCAGTCTAGTCACAGGTCAGCAGCTGTATAAAACTACTCAAAGTACAATCAACACACAAGGGAGTTAATCAGCGCTCGAAATACGTCACACAACAACAAAGACCTGTGTCGCCTACGGTAACTCTCACCTGGCATGCGTGTAAGTACAAGGTGCATAAACTCCACCAGAGGTACATCCTGATTTTTTTGATTTTTTTTAAAACCAGAAGCATCACAATTAGCCATGCTGCTATCATCTGTGGAAACAGGGACGTCTCCACCGGGATTTTTAGTAGTATTGAATCGGTAAACTAAAGTAAGTAAGTAAATAACTGGTCTTTAACGCCCAGTCAACCTGGTCAGTACGGTATCGGGGCACAATTTTTATATATATAAACATTAAACACCAGTTCGTAAATTATATTAATGGCAAAGATATTGGCTTTTAACGCTCAGTCAACCAAAAATCTGAAACAGAATGACTGCTAGCGTTCTAAAAAAAAAAAAAAAAAAAAAAGCGTTCGTTTGAACCTTTTTGTGTTTGGCTCAGTCAACCAGTAAAGTATATTAAACCCAACAGAAGTCTGACAACTGAACAACAGAACCAGATTAATGCTCAGTATTACAGCCTACTGAAAACACGAATTTTCTTGAGAAAGTCGGAGAAAAAAGTAAGATGAATGGACCATTAGCAGAAAAATGTCGAGACAGAACTCGAACTCGAAAACTTTAATACTCAAGGATAGTAGCGTTAGGTCCATTTGGACCTATCTAACAGCCAGTCCTTGCCATACAGAAAGAGCAAGAGGTCAGTCAGTAACTTGGTGTTTTACGCCCAGTCAACCTGCATGGTTGTATGAGGGCGATAAGAGCAAGAGGACTAGGCAGAAAAACAAGAGAGAAGAGAGGAAAGGTGAATCAAATGACAGACAAGGGAGAAACATCGGATACCCCCTGTCTCCCTTCGGGGAACATGTAAAAGGAAGTAAGTAAGTTGGTGTTTTACACCCAGTCAGCCATCACGGTTACACCAGGGCGACACAGATTTTTTCATTACACAATATACATATTAAAAATATGTATGTGCCAAGCCCCCCCCCCCCCACCCCCCCCCCAACACACACACACACAAACAAAAAAAAATTCCTTTTTTTTCTTTCTTTCTTTCTTTCTTTAAAACCAGACCGAAAACGTGGGCAAAAGCAAACATAACCCAAACCAATGTCTGAAACTTTAGATCTTATTAAAAATGTTGATCTCCCTCAGAAGGTTAAAAATCTTTTCTAATGCTGTTTCGTGAAATAATATACATGGAGATGGAGCTGTAAAATGGCTCTCCCTTGTTTCCATAAAAAATCCGAACAAGTAAGTAGTGGTGTGCAAACAGTAATGGCGACAGCATAACATGGTGATGTGAATGAAAATATTGCCTTTCGAGATGCAGGGGAGACGGGGACAGCTCAGTGGTTAGAGCGCCTGACTCGTGATGGAAAGGTCGCGGGTTCGAATACCAGCAGGAGCAGCGGGAGAATTTTCTTCTCCGGGGTCAACCTTCTGTGCTGACTCTTATTTCGGTACCCGTTCCACCCCCGTGTTACCGCAGCAGCACGTAAAAGGCCGTGTTCATTCTGCCAAAAGTGCAGGTGGCATACTGGAGCTAAACACGCATACACCTGACGTCTGTGGCTTTGCTTGAGGTGACATGGTGCATGGCAAACTCCAAGCACTGGTTTACGACATCCTTCCTTGAATCACTGCCGTATTTAGTTACGCCATAGGTCCCAGAAAACTGTCAGCTAACGGGCAGTTTTTTTGTTGGTGCTCAAACAGTAGTAAGTTTGTTACAAACAACTCAAATAAAAAGCCGCCATCAAAGTTACACCAGCGCAAATAAAACCACCTAGTTTGAATCGAGACGGAACTCTTTTTCTTACCAGGGGTGGATGCGTCTCATGTTTACGTGCGTGCTTTGGCGCTAAGTTGTTTCTACAGTCATATGGTACCCACACTCCGAGCACCGCTTTCCGGCACCTTCCTCCAAACTCTGCCAGATTTAATTACGCCACTGAAGGGGCACTCTTTATCTCCGCGCAGCTGTCCACCGACGCGGTCAGCGCCCTCCGAAAGGTTTGGGTACTAATATGACTGTAGAAGCAACCTAGTGCCCAAGCACTCACGTAAAGATGAGGCGCATCCTTCCCGTGTAAAAAAAGACTTCCGTCTCAGTTCAAACAATTTTAGTTTTATTTGAGCTGGCGAAGCAACATGGTCAGTTATAAAACAAACGTCTGATATAATCTGAGTTGTTTGTAACAAATTTACTACTGTCTGAGCTCCTACAAAAAACTGCTCGTTAGCTGACAGTTTTCTGGACCCTATGGCGTAACTAAATACGGCAGTGGTTGAAGGAAGGATGTCGTAAACCAGTTCTTGGAGTTTGATCAGTACCCGAACCTTTCGGAGGGCGCTGACCGCGTCGATGGACAGCTGCGCAGAGATAAAGAGTGCCCCTTCAGTGGCGTAACCAAATCTGGCAGAGTTTGGAGGAGGGTGCCGGAAAGCGATGGTCGGAGTGTGGGTGCATGGTTGTATGGTGCACACAGAACGCGCCGAGACGTCAGCAGTTTTACGTGGCACCAGCGCCGTTAGTACACCACTCCAGCGGATATTCAAAAACACGCTATAAAAAAAGCTAGTCATTCATGCAGAATCACATGCACCCGAGCGCAGTGAGTCTGCTGGAGAGCGGAGAACAGCGCAATATAAAAGCGATCAACATCGTGTACCTGTCGTTGACAGAGTCCAGGCGAGATCAAGAGGAGGGAGGTGGAGCTGGACTCTCACGAAGAAGTCAGACATTTTGCGGGTCCAGGCGAGATCAAGAGGAGGGAGGTGGTGCTCAGTGGACCCTCAAGTTAGCCCAGAAGAGATCAATAGTAGGGAGGTGGAGCTGAGCTTGAAAGTTGGACTTCTTTTGCCTCAGTTGTTTCTCAACAGCGGTGCTACGGGCATTGTCCTTGTGACTGTGTTCCGCACAGCAGCTGAGTAGGACACTAGTTCAATGGCAAGGGGACACTGCCTTAACATTTTTGTTGTTCTGGCGGCGGTCCACGGATTCCTTGGTCTTCCGGGTTGGCGCCTGCGATCGAGCCATCACTCTTTCTCTATAAGTAAATATGGTGCTTAACGTCCACAGAAACCGTACGGCCTTATCTCGTCCCCGACTCTAATAAGCAGCCTCGCTTCCGTGGGCGTTAAGCAAAATGATTCCCTTGCAGAATCACAAGCGAGCGCAGTGAGTCTGCTCGAGAGCGCTAAAAGCGATCAACGTCGTGTACCTGTTGATTCAGTCATGTGAAAACATATGTTGGGACGCGTGCGAGAAGCCGCAGCTAAGTCAGTCGAATCAGCGCTAAATGGAAATGATAATTTTCAGTTACGCATGCAGGCCCGAGAAGAGCGTGCCAAAGAGTGTTTATTTTCGTCCTCTATTGTAGTTTCCGATCACTCACTCCGCACGCATTCAGTTTGCCTGTCGCGTCGCCGGTTCAGCCCCTTTATCGATCTCCCAGTTCTGCCCCTTGGACTCTGAAAGTCATTTAAAGGAACTGTACGAAGCTCTTCTCAGCAACACGTTGTGTCCATGCAACCAGCCTGTAGAGATCCAAGTATACACTCTCATCGCTGCCCATCTTAATGCAGGAATCATTCTGGTGGTGACAGTGTAGCGATAGGTATATAATCTCCCTCTTCCCCCACCTCCATACCCCCTTCCCCCACTTCTCCCCGTCCCTAATAAGCCTTATGGTTTCTGTGGACGTTAAGCACCATGTTTACTTACTCACTTGTATTATAATCATTACGTTTGTTCAGTTATAATCATTGCTGTCAGCACGCAACAGCGACTGACGAATGCGACGTCCCGTAGCTCACCCGGCCGCTGTGCCGGCTGACACGTATCGCGCCATTGCCGATACCGTCTGCATTGCGTGCTCACCGTGTCAGAACAGAGGCTCGGCCAGCCGTGACACTTGACTCTGACGATGCTGCGAGTCCCGCTACTGAACCAACCGTCACTGACGCAAGACTGAGGAGTCTCACAATGGCCGAATTCAGCAACACCCCCCCCCCCCCCCCACCCCACCCCCCCGCTACCCCCCCAAAAAAAAATCCACCAAGAAACCAACGACGAAACATTAATAATAATTTAAAAAACAAAACACACACACACACACACGCTTGCGCGCGCACGCTTGCGCGCACACATACCGCTACACGTACACACACACCGTTACACAGACACAGACACAGACACACACACACCGTTACACACACACACAGACACACACACACACCGTTACACTCACACACAGACACACACACACCGTTACACTCACACACAGACACACACACACCGTTACAAAACACACACAGACACACACACACCGTTACACTAACACAGACAACACACAGACACAGACACACACACACCGTTACACTCACACACAGACACACACACACACCGTTACACACCACACACAGACACACACACACACGTTACACTCACACACAGACACCACACACCCAACCAGACACACCGTTACACTCACACACAGACAGACAACACCACACACCGTTACACTCACACACAGACACACACACACACCGTTACACTCCACACACAAAACACACACACACACACACACACACCACACACCCCGTTACACTCACACACACACACACAACACCCCGTTACACACACACACAGACACACAGACAGACAGACACACACACACACACACACACACACACACACACACACACACACACACACACACACACACACACACACACACACACACACCGGTCCGGGAGCGGAGCAGGTCAGAACAAGATCCTCGATTTCAAGTTTTAATGTTTTGATCTTTTGCTTTATTCTCCCCCCTCCCCCCATCTTGGGTGGACAAAAATCGTGTTTAGACGTAGAAGTTCTTGGTCGTTCTCTTTATACCGGGACCGAGAAATTGGCAGAGGAATGGCTGTCGGCTGCCTGGTTTCTTATAACACACAAAAAAGCCGTGGAGACAATCGAGTCTTTTGAACTTTTAATTAGCAATAAGGAGAATCAGCTACGCTGATCGATTCTGGTTAATCATTAACCCAGTGGCATGGCAGTAAGCCGATGGTGGCAGCCTGATCAGTGGCGGCTGCGCTGAGAATGCCGCGGCCGCGTAGGATCATCAGTCGTTATTGACTCAACTGACTGACTGGGGTCGCCTGCAGATTGGCAATGCCTTTACAGCACCAGAAGAAAGGACCTCGTTTGTTCTTTGACGTATCGATGCCGCCTGAACACGCTGACACCTAAGACACCGCGCTGTTGAGCTCTGCAAGGTATAGTCTCTGCTGACACCGACAAGACAGGCGGAAACTTTGCGTTGATCAATATGATTTTAAGACCTCCGCTGCTATGCGGATTAGTCAGACCGCGAGAGGGGTAATGGGAGTGGGTGAGTCGGGGACTGAGGGTGGGGGAGGGGGTGGGGGTGGGGGAACAACTCAGAGACTGAGGAGGCCGATATGAACTCTTCGTGAACGTCTTTTTGCCAGGCTACAATTCGTGTTTTTTACTCATCGAGTTTTAGTCACCTTGTAAACTAGTCAGTTTTTACCCACGTTCAGTCACTGAGTTGTAAGAAATACCCCCCGAAAATTTGGGATTTTTCAGTAAAGCCAACTTGTTGTTTTACTTTGATTTTCTCCGTTATACATATAAAAAATAAAATCCAGTCTGCTCGAGATTTTAAAAATATTTTATGATGATGAAGGCAGAGAAAGGGGAAAGAAAAATCCGGCAAACTCAGTGATTTTCGTCTCCCTGGGGGCTTCGTCAGCGACTTGGCGGGGATATAAAAAATACATTTTATGGCCGTGAGGGTGAGTGAATATGAACACTCAAACGCTGTATTTGTTATAACTGAAGCCTTTCTCGTAATTTTCGTGTGTTTTTTGTGTGTGTTTTTTAAAGTGCGGAGAGGTCATGCCGTGGCCGCGATCACTGAACCACATCAAAGTATCCAAGAACGGTAACTCTCGTCTTCGGGAACGTGATAAGCGACTTTACCTTTCGCGCACCTTGGCGACTCAATGGCGTCACTGCTGCGAGACTGTGGAAGCCCGTGTCTGTCGTCACAGACACCTCTCTTTTTCCGCCCCAGTCGACTTTGACTCAAAGACATGCACGTTTTTTCCCAAGCAAGTATGCAGGGGCCTGGTCGTGCGCTTAGCGAGTGTTGTTGATGAAAGTGTTGCATTCTTCAACTGGACTGCAGTTTGTGTTGTGAGTGGCGGCTACGCTCTGCTTTAGTTTTACTTCGAAGTCAGTTCAAATAGTAATTTCGCTGCCGCGGTGCTTACAAGTGCCAGGTGCGAATCATAAAAAGGTCACAGCATTTGTGTTTGTGTAGACATGTACAGATATGTGTGTGACGCTGACACGGTGCTAAGTGATGAGAACAGATGGGCCATGGCGTCTTTTGAGTTTTTTTTTGTGTTTTTTGTTCGGGGTTTGGGAGCGGTAATTCATGTCGATGCGTAGGACAGCAGCGACGGTCGGGGCCAGACACCAGGGACAGGTCTGTGTTAGCCGGATTGGCCCAGTGGGACATTATCTGAAAACTGCATTGTAATTACAGTCACGTCACATTTTGGAGGAATTTTGCACAGGGTACATGTCATGTACATGTATACGTAACTTGGGTACTGACCAGATCTCACTATACTATACTGTTGTGAGTACCAGTGTTCCAGTCTGTGTAAACTAACTAGAAGAAGAAAGAAAACGGCAACACACACACACACACACACAGTCACACACACACACACACACACACACACACACACACACACACACACAAACAACAAAATATTCACATGCACACACACACACACCACCACCACCACCACCACCAACAACAACAACAACAACAACAAAAACAACAACAACAACAATGCAAAACAAAAACTGAAAACAATAACGCAAATGAGGGAGAGAACAAAAAATAAGATACAGCTAGCTCAAAGCAGTCATCAGCACAGAGAATAATCAATTTTAAACTTTTATGCAGTAATGATTGAACTACAGTTGTGAATAATAATTAAATTATTTTAATTATCTCTGCAGACCCACGTCCAGGGATCAGGTTTGGTTGACATTGTGGGTGATGAATCAGACTTTTTTCACTTGTGATGAATCAGTTCATCATTTGTGAAACTGGATCAGGTGATGTAATCTGCATGTACTGTGAACTGTGAAGATAACATTTCTGATGGACCAATGAAAAAAAAGAAGAAAAAAGTTTGGGAATGGGAGTGCTTAGTCTAACATCCAGAAACTAGTGCAGTGCTGGTAATCAGTAGGAACTGGTTGTGTACCAGTCCTTGGTTCGAAGTTGCTGACAGAACACACATTTCACGTCATTTGACTTTAACATTTGAAACACAAAGGAAAGAACTCTACTAAAAATAAAAAGACATGATGATTATATTGAAGAGAAGAAAATGCAGTCCAAACCCCAAGTCTTGAGCTGAAGTCCTGTTTTGACTGAGTGTTGTCACATAGCAGTGTGAGTGTGGCAGTCACAGCGATTACTAACAGACTTTGGAATGCCCCCAGCCAGGCTATAATGAAGTGGAACTGCAGTTCTGAGAGGATGCCATGAAGTTCCATCTTACCCACGGCACCGCTGTGACCCTCTCCCAGGATCGAACAGTGGCCACACGAGACGAGACATCCTTCTGCAATGGTGTTGTGTTCAGTGACCAGCCTCTCAAAATTGGTCAGAAAATTTGCCTGGAGCTGGGATGTGTGACGTCATGGAGTGGTGCCTTGCGCCTAGGGGTCACAACTCATGACCCTTCAACTCTGACCTCGCAAGGTCTCCCGAAATATGCTTACCCCAATTTGACCCAAAAGGAGGGTTACTGGGCGCGAGCTGTGCCGGAGCGGCTTGTTTGCGCAGGATGTCGAGTGATGGTGTACGTGACGTCCTCGGGCCAGCTGCAGGTGTTTGTGGATGGTCAGCACAAAGGTGTTCTGCTGGCCAAGCTGCCCACGACCTCCACCTTGTGGCTTCTGGCGGATGTCTACGGAAACACCTCCCGTGTGGCCTTTGTCAAACCAGGTACTTGGGAGAGTTCAGTGATGACAACCCAGCTGTTGTTTCGTGTTTGCTTGGTGTTAAATTTAAAAAAAGATTAACGTGAAGGTGCGAAACGGTAAGATTAAGATGGGGGGGGGGGGGGAAGAAGTGTGGACAAGTGTCACCTAAGTTGCATTTAAACTTAAAGAACTTTAAACTAGGCAGGTAACTAATTGATTCATTGCACAGTACTTTACTAAAGGGATGGCAGAGAGAGACTAACAAAGTCACTGACTGAGTTTTATTGTACACAATGATAAAAGTTTAGGCCTGAATGATTGTCAGGTAACCTGTCCTTGATACCGTTATGAGGGAGAGACAGAGAGCTCTAAAGTTTGCTGGTATGACTGTGAGTACTGTTCAGTTGCTTGAGTTAGCTTGATTTATGTGGTCAGCTTCAGTGCTACTTCTACATGTATACATGTATGCCCCTTGAGTACAAGTTTGCAGTTTAACTCTTGAACTGTTGAGCAAATTTGCTGAAGCTTTATGCTACAGCTGTGCTTTTATTTGGTGTGCATGATGTTTATAAATTTTTGATCAGCAGTCCTTGTTTGCAAAGAAGGAAAGAAAGACAAAGTGTATGAGGACACCTTGTTAATAACAATTAAATGAGTGCACACTAGGACTAGGAATGTTTTGTTTGAAGATCACTGAAGATGAGTGTGGATGACGTTTCCAGATGATGCCCCGCGGGAGATTTTGGCGCGCGGTCTGGAAGCAGTGCGAGCATATGACCAGTCCTGCACCCATGGGACGCAGCCTGTGTTTCGCACACGCCTCATGCTGGTGGGCAAGGACCGCGTTGGCAAGACCAGCCTGAAGCGCGCCCTCACTGGACAAGAGTGAGTGTTTGAAGGCAGTGCTTCTTTTCCTTTGATCATTCAGCCGTGGAATTGGAGTGGTCAGTCTGTAGAAACTTTTAAAGTCCTTTGTCAGTGTACTGTGATGCGTCCATATTCAAGTCTTTCACTCAGTTTTAGAAATGTTATTAACCCTTGCACTGCCATACTTGCCGCACTGTCACTCAGAAAACGATCAATAAAAGTGCCAAATTTGAAACCATTAAGGCTTTTTTGCCCCCTTCGTGTCAGCACCAAAAAGGATTTCTATCAGAATGCACAGTATTGAAAGTGAGATTTGTTACAGGACCATCAGATACAATTTGCAGGCATGTATGTGTGCACTTTTCAGCCTGGAAATTTTATAGGCTGCGGCAGTGAAGGGGTTAAACCTAAAATCATAAAAAAACGTCCCTCTGCCACAGTCGTAACCCTTTTGGCCATGAGATCTTCTCAGGCCTAAAATTTGAACCTCGTTTGAAGAAATACCTTTTAGGGATTTGGCACTTGGAGTGGGATAGATGTCCTCACAAGAACTTGGATAAGTTAGAAGCTGCATGGAATAATTTCCAAAACTGAATGAGTGTGTGTGTTTGTTTATTCCCGCACTAACACTGACAGAATAAAGGAGGCTGTTATCACTGGACTGCATATTGGTCACTCATGTATAATATGTTATAATATCTATAGGTCATTTTCCAAAGCAGTGTACCAGCAGTACTGTTGCTGCAGTGTGGGACAGACTGTAGTGCTGTTGCTGCAATGTGAGACAGATGGTAGTGCTGCTGCTGCAGTGTGGGGTGGACGGTAGTGCTGTTGCTGCAGTGTGGGACAGATAGTAATGCTGTTGCTGCAGTGTGGGACAGACTGTAGTGCTGTTGCTGCAGTGTGGGACAGATAGTAATGCTGTTGCTGCAGTGTGGGACAGATGGTAGTGCTGTTGCTGCAGTGTGGGACAGATGGTAGTGCTGTTGCTGCAGTGTGGGACAGATGATAGTGCTGTTGCAGCAATGTGGGACAGATGGCAGACCTGCTGTTGCAGTGTGGGACAGATGGTAGTGCTGTTACTGCAGTGTGGGGCAGATGGTACTGGTAGTGCTGTTGCTGCAGTGTGGGACAGATGGTAGTGCTGCTGCTGCAGTGTGGGACAGATAGTAATGCTGTTGCTGCAGTGTGGGACAGATGGTAGTGCTGTTGCTGCAGTGTGGGACAGATGGTAGTGCTGTTGCTGCAGTGTGGGACAGATGATAGTGCTGTTGCAGCAATGTGGGACAGATGGCAGAGCTGCTGTTGCAGTGTGGGACAGATGGTAGTGCTGTTACTGCAGTGTGGGGCAGATGGTACTGGTAGTGCTGTTGCTGCAGTGTGGGACAGACAGTAGTGCTGTTGCAGCAGTGTGGGGCAGATGGTAGTGCAGTTACCACAGTGTGGGATAGATGGTAGTGCTATTGCTGCAGTGTGGGACAGATGGTAGTGCTGTAGCTGCAATGTGGGACAGATAGTGGAGCTGCTGTTGCAGTGTGGGACAGATGGTAGTGCTGTTACTGCAGTGTGGGACAGATGGTACTGGTAGTGCTGTTGCTGCAGTGTGGGACAGATGATACTGCTGCTGCAGTGTGGGACAGATGGTAGTGCAGTTACCACAGTGTGGGATAGATGGTAGTGCTATTGCTGCAGTGTGGGACAGATGGTAGTGCTGTAGCTGCAATGTGGGACAGATAGTGGAGCTGCTGTTGCAGTGTGGGACAGATGGTAGTGCTGTTACTGCAGTGTGGGACAGATGGTGGTGCTGTAGCTGCAATGTGGGACAGATGGCAGAGCTGCTGTTGCAGTGTGGGACAGATGGTACCGGTAGTGCTGTTGCTGCAGTGTGGGACAGACAGTAGTGCTGTTGCAGCAGTGTGGGGCAGATGGTGCAACTGCTGCAATCCTCTCCTAGAATTACACTTTTACAGGATACTGTCCAGTTGTTGCCTTCCAGAACAAGTCTATTATCAGTATGATCTGTACAAATCATACAACACCATACAGTATGCTCGGGAACGAGGTAAAGATAGAAAAGAATGTTCTCACTATCCCAGACAGGTTTTCCGATTTCAGGAGAAGACATTCCTGATCTTGCCTGATTGCTTTTTGTCTCTTCGTGCTCACTCCTGTTTAGACATACCATTCCATGGCAGGGAGTATACCCACCCTGTTTATCATGATTTATACATGTGCCATTTATTAGCTATACCTGGATTTAATCCGAGATGAACAGGGATTCAAGTTGTCTGGGTCCCTGGGCACACCAGTGTTACTGTCAGTATAAGAGGCAAATCAGCTGCAGCTTCCATTACATTTACATATAATGATGTATCGTTCAAACAACATCTCACTGTCGGGCCCGTTCATCCCTTTTTTCGGTGCTCTAAGTTTGATGAGCTTGTGTGAACAGTCATGTCATTGACTGAACTCTGGAAGCTTGAATCACTATCCCCTAAAATTAACTACAATCATGGAGTAAGGTTATCCCCAAAGCTAAATGAATGTCTTCCAGCCTACTAAGATTATTCCTGAAGCTAAATGAATATCTTCCATCCTACTATTTGTACTAAGATTATTCCCAAAGCTAAATGAATGTCTTCCATCGTACTAAGATTATCCCCAAAGCTACATGAATGTCTTCCATCCTACTATTATCCCCAAAGCTACATGAATGTCTTCCATCCTACTAAGGTTATCACCAAAACTACCTGAATGTCTTCATCCGACTAAGATTATCCCTGAAGCCAAATGCATGTCTTCCATCCTATGAGAGATGAATTCAAGCAGAAGGGAAGATGCAGTCATCTCTGAAGACTTGGCTGCATACCGGCCATTCAGATGTGACTCACTCTTTCTTTTTGATGGGAGAAGAACTAGAATCCTCCAGATTCCTCACGCCAGACTCTCCACTGCTGGTTCCCATGCCTTTTTTGCTTTTGGTCCATCTACATGGAATGACCTTCCCCTTCTTCTCAGACAGATACCCTCTCTGGACTTGTTCAAGTCCAACCTAATAAGTTTCTTTTTACAGAACTGTTGGCCTGCCAGCATGTGTATGTGTGTGTGTGTGTGTGTGTGTGTGTCAGCATGTGTGTGTGTGTGTGTGGTGTGTGTGTGTGTGTGTGTGTGTGTGTGTGTGTGTGTGTGCATGTGTTCTAGCTACATGTGGTTATATAATCACATGTGTAACACACAGCTAGTTCAGTCACGGATCATTAGTTCCAACAAAGCTCGTCGCTGATATGACTCATCGCAAGATATTCCTAACCTGTCATTTCATTGTGATTGCTGCGTGACTGGCTTGTGTCCGTCATTTTCTCTGTGTCCTCAGTAATTACACTGCGTAGCAATTTGCTGAGCACTTCAGTTGGCATAGGTCACAGCTCCAAGGCAGGGGAGTCTCTGTAATTGTGCCACTGTTACCTGTTGACATTCCCAGTCCCCGGGCTCTGTAGCAGATCAATAACGTCAGCTTACCGAACGAAGGCCGTCATATTACTATGAAGATTATTGGGATCTGGCTATTTGTGTCCGTCAGCTCGGTCTCATTGTATGGATTTTAACCAAGCTGCAACGATGGCGCAAGACTAAGACCCATGCATGTGAGAAGATGGACTGATTGCTGTCCCATGTTCGTTTCCAGCCGGCTGTGCTGGGATTTTGGCATTAATTAAGTATTGACCCTTTCATTCTGGCATCTGACTCTCAGCAGTGCACAGAACATCGTTGTCTGATTCTCTGGGGAAAGCAGATGTTTAAAACTCAGGTTCTGTGGGTCAAAACTATGCATTTAAAAGGTAGAAAAAATCTAAACAAGAATGACCGCTAGCGCTCTAAAACAAGATCCAAACACTTAAAAAAAAAAATAAAGCGCTATTTATTAGGACTA
Source organism: Alviniconcha marisindica (assembly GCA_018857735.1). Taxonomy (NCBI): domain Eukaryota; kingdom Metazoa; phylum Mollusca; class Gastropoda; family Provannidae; genus Alviniconcha; species Alviniconcha marisindica. The sequence goes on along the minus strand of JABMCL010000683.1, from coordinate 208,752 downwards.
AACACAACATGTTAATTTTGGGGGTAATACCCTTTATCAAGCTACAAAATGACACTTGAACAACAGTTAAATGGTCAGAAACAATGAAAAATGAGACGGAGAGCTAAATCACTTATCTGCCTTTGCTCGAGCTATGTTGTTTTCCTGTCCTGTGCATGGAAGAATGTTGGCATGACAATGATGTGTAATAGGTCTAATAAATCGTGTTCTTTTTAACATTTTACGTGTTTGGATCTTGTTTTAGAACACTAGCAGTCATTCTTGTTTCAGATTTTTTTAATGCAAAGGTATTAAAAATTAAAAATATATGCGATGGTACTTCATTTTCATGTCCACGTAAAATGCACGGTACAGACAGTATATTTTTTCTTCAGCCCTTTGTTTGCTCATCATACACAATGTGGGCCCAGGTGCGTGCTCCTGCATGTTAAAATGTTTTAGGCTTTTGCTGTTTTAGCCAGAAAGAAGTCCCTGAAATGTTTTTAGTCAAACAAACAAAAACGCAGAGAGAGAGAGATACAGTGTGTATGCATGTGTGTGTGTGCCAGCATGTGTGTGTGTGCGTGCTTCCGTATGTGTGTGTGTGTGTGCGTGCATGCGTATGGGGGGGGGGGGGGTGAGTGAGTGAGTGTGTGTGTGTGTGTGTGTGTGTGCACCTAGCAAGCTACACATACTAGCCATGACCATGGAGGACAAGGGAGCAGAGTAGACCTGTACAGCGTGCAGTCGTCCGTTACCTTGCACTCACTGTGATTCATTTCACTGATTGACAAGGGGTGCTACTGCTAGAGAACTTGTGTTGGACATTTTATTGTGTTGATCAGGGTTTTTGCGCTAACCGGTAATCTCCAGTACATTTTACCAGTTAAGATCAGCATAGGTACTAGAAAATAAATCGGCAAGCAGTCAGATGTACCATGCTGGCCGTTATTTTGTTTGACTGGTTCAAAAAAAAAAGCAAAAACAAAATGCAAGAGAGAGAGAGAAGAGAGAGAGAGAGAGAAGAAGAGAGAGAGAGAGAGAGAGACAGTGTGTGTGTATGTGTGTGTGTGCATGTGTGTGTGCCAGCATGTGTGTGTGTGTGTGTGCGTGTGTGTGTGTGCAAGCATGTGTGTGTGTGTGTGTGTCAGCATGTGTGTGTGTGTGTGTGTGTGTGTGTGTGTGTGTGTGTGTGTGTGTGTGTGTGTGTGTGTGTGTGTGTGTGTGCATGTGTTCTAGATGGGGAAGGGAACAGGGTGTTAGGTAGAAGAGCTGTAGTAGTAGTACAGATGGCTGTGTATCTGACCAGTTACAACAGTCATCTGCCCAGTTTCTGTGAACGCTTTCGCCACCTTATAGATGTCACACTGGTTTGAAAAACGCCTAGCATGATTGATCACTGACAGATCTCTTTGCTTTGATATCATGTAAAGCCTGCACAGTAAACCCACTTTAAACTTAAAAGACACTCATCTCCTTTATGATAAAATTCTATACAGAACAACTTGATATGGTACAATTTTCTTCTATTTTATTTTTAGTTCCTTTGAAGCTAATTTCTGCTGCCAAAATATCTTTATTTTACTGTAAGCTGTAAATGATTTATAATTGTCAAAAAGTGATTTTAGTTTGTACAACTGTTGAATTTGAACATATTTTTGAATGTAAACGTTCTATATTTTGCAAGTGTCAGTTCAGTGACATTGTTGAAATAAGCTGTTGATGTTAAAGGAGAAGCTGAACAATGTTTATGATTGTATTAAATGCAGAAGTAGTAGTATTTTAGTAAAACTTTTAAGAAAAACGAAAAGAAGCTAGTACACTTGTAAAAAAAGCAAGTATACCTCATTATTGTAAAAAAAAATCTTTTTTTTAAGTTATACAGATTGGGAGGAGAGGGGGAGGGGGGCTCGGAAATTAATAGGAAATTTAGTCCTACAACAAACAAACATACGCACACACACACACACACACACACACACACACACATGCATTCACACACACACGCATGCATACACACACACACACACACAAATAATAATAATAATAAATCATAATTACACTAATTACAGTCATATTATTATGACAAGTAATTTTGTTGTTGCGGCCAGTTAGGCCATTTCAGATCATGCTTTTAAGTCCTCTCTGCAGAATGTTTAATTCTCTGTTCAGCATCACGGCATTAAATATTTACTCCGCAGCCTGCTGCTGCCACGGCTCACAGGACTGTACTAATTGATTTTCTCCATAGTGATTTTATGCAGAGAAGGTTAGGCAGGTGATTATAAAAGTTTGATGTGACAGCTTTTACCGGAGGACTTTCTGAAGTCTTGGATTACGGGTAAAAATCATTGTCATAAAACTGCAGCGCCACGAGACTGGCAAGTGTCCTGTATCGATCATTGTGGTGCCTGGGACACTGTGCTGACTGGCTTAATTTGTGTTGAGGAGATTGAGGCACTGCCTGCAAATACAAAGCATGCCAAGAAAAAAAAATCATGAAGAGAAAAAAAGAAAAAATCATTGATCATGTTGTGGAAGGGTCAGACGGTTGTGTGGTAATAGTAGTGGTAATGAGGATGGTGGTAATGAGGATGGTGGTAATGGGGATGGTGGTAATGAGGATGGTGGTAATGGGAGTGATAGAGCCCACTGCCATCCTACCTGACCCTAGTGGGGTACTGCAGATCCGGAAATTAAGGTCCCCGTCTGATCCAAACACAGAAAAGGTTCAAAAGAACATTGCTTATTAGGACAAAACACAACATGCAAATTTTCAGGTTAATCCCTCTTTTCAAGCTACAAAACGACGCCTAAACAACTGTTAAATGGTGAAAAACAATCAAAACTGAGATGGAGAGCTAAGCCGCTTATCTGTTTTCGGTTGATCTGTGTTGTTTTCATGTGCAGTGCTTGGCAGAATGTTGGCATGACAATGACGTGTAATACTAATAGGTGTGATTAAATTAAGGTCCCCTCTGTTGAGAACCCAAAGCTGACAAATGTTCTTTCTGTAAAGCCTGGAGTAGGTCAGAAAATAGCCATGCCTGCTTGCCCTACTGCCAGCAATTACTTCCTTGCCCTAAGTTCTACCTTCCCAATCCGTTATTTAAAAAAAAATTGTTTGCTGATCTCCCTACTCTTTTTGTTTTTTGACTGTGTTATAGCTAATGCAGCTTCCTGCGTCGGCCTGCGGAATAAAGTAGGTCACTCTGCTCATAGTCACAAGAGATTTGTGTAGATTTTTGTGACCACTGACTGCAAAATATAAATAGACCTGTACCAAGGAATGAAATGCAAATTGTTTTTTGTTATACCAAAATGTGTTACTGCACATTGATAGATAAGATGTATGGTTGGTTTTTGATGTTGTAACAGTGAATTAGACAAACTTGTGATTTAAAGGACTTGCATTTTGAACTGATGTAAAAGAATTTTGAATATTATATACAGCTATATATATATATTCCCCAAAGTGACCCTGTGTGGTTAACAGGACGTTAAAATCCAAGAACTAAGTGTCCTGTCCTCCTACCCCTATGTGCAAGTATTGAGTGTAACGCGAGTCCAGAATCAGGATAGCATTGGCAGCGGGTGCTTTAGTTAAGGGAATGTACTCCTTGCATACATTTGCTTTCCTGTTTTATTTTTGTTTTGAAATTTGTGTTTAGTCCTTGATGATACTTGATTTGTTTGATCAGCAGTTGTCAGCCATTGCTTTGCGAAAACAACAACAACCTGTACGACCTTTTCAGGCACAATGCGGCAGAGCAGAGTACAGATGGCATCGACCTGTCTGCTTCCTGCTCGTTCAACCTGTCCAACCGGTCGTCGTGGAAGCTGGCAATCAAAGGTGACACGACCGCCAGGGAGGAAAAACTGCAGGACTGCCTTGACCTTGGAGTCCTGGGTAGGTCAAGTGCCGATGTTTGCTTCTCCTCCTTCTCCTGTCTGTTTTCAGAAATTTGCTAGGATTAAGTGGATGTGGCGGTAGGTCCTGCTGCCAAGGAAACCTCAGGGACTGTAGATTGCATTGTGTTCTGTTTCTTGGATGGGGGGGGGGGGGGTTGGTAAGTGAGTCGGATTGCTTTCTGTTGCCAGAGGGTCACAAGCAGCAGTGTGTTCTGTTGCCAGGGGTCACAAGCTGCATTGTTTTCTGTTGCCAGTGGGTAACACGCTTCATTTCTTTTGCCAGGGGGTCACAAGCAGCATTGTGTTCTTGTTGCCAGGGGTCACACAAGCTTCATTGTTTTCTGTTGCCAGGGGGTCACAAGTCACAAGCTGCATTGGGTTTTTTTGCCAGGGGGTCACAAGCTTCATTGTGTTCTGTTGACCGGGGGTCACAAACTTCATTGTTTTCTGTTGCCAGGGGGTCACAAACTTCATTGTTTTCTGTTGCCAGGGGGTCACAAGCAGTGGTGTGTTCTGTTGCCAGGGGGTTGCCCAATCTACATTGTGCTCTGTTGCTGGGGGATCACAATATGCATTGTGTTGTGTTGCTGGGGGGCTGCAAGTGGCATTGTGTTGTATTTCGAGGAAGTCGCAAATTGCAGTATTTTATGTTGCCATGGGGCCAGTCACAAGCTGCGTTGTGTTCTGTCGCCATGGGGTCACTATCTGCACTGTGTTCTGTTGCCATGGGGTCACTATCTGCACTGTGTTCTGTTGCCAGGGGGACCGGAGGGGCTGGAAGAAGAGTACAACCAGGCTGTGGCCGCCAACATCGTGCAGGAACTGCTCTGCCAGCAACGAAGCCGCGACAAAGCTGCCGACTCCACCCCCTCCACTCCAGCCACCTACACCTCCTTCAGCACCAACACCAACAGCGCAGCGACTAGCACAAGGTCATCACGACCTGCCTCCACTCGGGGAAATGCCTCCGCTTCTACTGCAAAGATGAGCAGGGTAGGCGCGAGGATGTAGCCACGTGATGCTCAGAACGATGGGATTTTGTTGTGCAGTGGCCGAAAGCCTGTTGCAGAATTTGAACGCAGGTCCTATTTCGGCGAGGTAGCCTGTGGGCGGAGAGCACACAGCGCAGACCGCAGACCAAACAGTGCAGACCGGTTAAAAGGTCAACTGAAAGGTCAAACAAGGTGGCAGACCCTTTGATTCGAATGTCTTCAGTTAGTTCAAAATCTGAAACAGAACGAGGCCCAGTGCGCTTGTGCAGAATCAACACACAAGGGAGTTAATTAGTGCTCGAAAGACGTCACACAAGTACAACAACAAAGACCAGAGTCACCTACGGTAACTCTCACCTGGCATGCGTGTAAATACAAGGGACATAAACTCCACCACTGTAGGTGACTCAGGTCTTTGCTGTTGTGTTTGTGTAATGTATTTCAAGCACTAATTAACTCCCTTGTGTGTCGATTCTTCAGTTCTTTCACTTGCCTTTGTTACGTATATATGACAAACTCATTTTGATGGCAGCAAGGAGAAACAGTTCATCCTCACTCTTGGAGTGTGAGTCTGTCTCCAAAGGGACACCGTTTTATCTATCCAAGGCAAAGTAAGACTGAAGTGATGGCTTTTCAGAATTGACCTGGTATAAACATCTGGTCAGTTAAGCGCCATGCGAGTGGTGAGCACTGTCTGGCATATCATGCTGTGTGTAAGCTGTGGATCCAGTGCATGGCTGACTGCAGGTTGTCACAAGCAGGGATTGCAAAGCCTTGTGTAGCTTAATTCTTAACACTTCATACGAAGGAATTCTGAGTAAGTTGCTTCCCTTAGCCCCAGTAATAGTAGGGCTAAGAGGAGGAATGCTAGGGTGGTGCAAGAAAAAGAAAAAAGGAAAAAAGAGCATAAAATTACTCACATTTTGACAGTTCACACTGCAGTGTTGCCATCACTATGACACAATTTGACTCGCCTCCACCCCAAACTATTCAGACTCGAGCACCTGTCCATCATCCAAGGCATTAGCTTTATGCTTGCTGTTATCATCCATGAAAAGCCTACATCCAGTGCTTCAGAAAACCAGTATTGTATTTTGGCTGATTGGAATGTAAGCACAACACAGGAAGTGGTAACAGTCCTCTCCCGTCATTGGAAAGAATTTCTTTTCCAAGACAACAAAGGTAGAGTTTGTGGAACGAGGGCTCAAGGGGCGTCATGAGCACAACCACGGTATGAAACACATTCAGTCTTCCAACCCCCCCCTCCCCCCCCCCCCCACCCCCCCTTTCACCCATCCCTCCAACCTGCCTCCATCTCTCCATCCCCCACCACCCCTCCACCTGCCCACTTTGCTGAATGCAGAATTTTTATGTTTTTTCTTCTGTGTGCAGCAAAGCAGCCTCGACAGCAGGAAGAGCACCACAACCCCACCCCGCAACCGCACCGCATCCCGCAACACATCTCACGCCAGTCTCCAGGACAGCCTGCGCGACTCCATGCCGGAGATATCGCCCGAGGTTCCGGAGAGGGTGGTGGCGCTGGTGCAGGAGATGCTGGGAGCCATGCAGCGGAGGAACAGCCTGACCAGCGCTCCTCCGGGAAGTGCTTCCGTGGAGGAGAAGGCCAAGACGGTGGTGTTGAACATCTGGGACTTTGCCGGCCAGGCTGTGTACTACACTACGCATCAGGTAATGAGAGATGAGGACAGGGTGAAGAAGAATGGGTGGTGGGGGAGGGGGGGGGGTACACATCAGGTAATGAGAAATGAGGACAGGGTGAAGAGGAATGGGTGTGTATGTGTGGGGGGGGGGGGGGGGGGGCAAGGGTACACATCAGGTAATGAGAAATGAGGACAGGGTGAAGCAAAGTGGCGAAAAATGTCAGTCATTTTCATGTTTCGGATCTTGGTGGCAGATGTTGCACTTTTGGTACTCATGTTTAGAGAATGACCCATATATATGTAAGTGTGTATGTGTGTGTGTGTTCAGTGGTTGTTGAAGTGTTGCTTTACGTCCACAGAAACTAGGTTTATTAGGGACGGGAGCCCAGGACGTCCACTGCGACTTTCACACAGCTCCTGAGCTCTGTTCAGTGTTGCAATGATTGTTTTGACAGTTAGACCATGGTCACATATATTTTTCAGGTTTTCCTGACCAGCCGAGCAGTGTATGTCATAGTCTTCAACTTGTGCGATGACCTTGTGCCTGTCTTCTCGGAAAGCAGCAAAGTAAATATGCATTGCACTTTTTTTCCTTCTAAATGTTAAAAAAATAAAATCTTCAGATAACCCTCACCCTGGGTCTTTTGTTGGCAAACATTTGTTTTAGATAATAAAAAATAAAAATAAATGTTTTTTCCTAAAAAAAAAAGCATTCTTTTGAACCTTTTGTGTTTGGATTTTGTTTTAGATAAGTAATAAATCTTTTTAAGGATGCACCTTTGGTATGCACGAAAGGTTTACATATGAGAAGAGCTTGGAGATGTACTTTTGCTTTTTATGCATTTTGAAATGTGCATTTGCTTATGACGGAGTTTGATTGACCTGGGCTGACCCAGAGCAGTTGACAGGATGTTAAAATCTAATTACTGCTGGAGTTTATGTCCCTTGTATTTACATGCATGCCAGGTGAGAGTTACTGGAGGCAACTCAGGTCTTTGTAGTTGTGCTTGTGTGATGTCTTTTGGAGTGCTGATTAACTCCCTTGCGTGTTGACTGCACGAATGCTCTGGGCCTCGTTCTGTTTCAGATCAGTTACTGGGTGATTTGATTGTAGTACAGAAACAAACCTGTCGCCTGGTGAAGTGATGGCTTTGTCAAGATACAATACGCAGTTATTGCCTAGCGTCAGTACAGTTGCAACAGGAATGTTTTGTGGTACCAAGTTCACGCATCACACAGTCACGCCAATCATAAAACATCATTTTATCTCCCATGATTCCATGAGGAATCTGATCACATGAGAGCTTTGCGTGCGGAATCACTTGTGCCGCGAGGTTTGTTGCATGCAGACGTGCTGGTGCCTTCTGGTGTTCGTGTGTTGATGGTTTTGGCTGAGCGGTCCAGACTCTTTCCTCTTCTGTGAATTTGTGGATCACAGACTTTTTCTTTCTTGTCATCCCTACGTTTTCGGGGTAGGAGAAAAACATTTTTCATTTTCTCTGTTGGCAAATTGACTTGTTCGAACATGTTCGTTTGGATCTCCTTAGGCCGAGCACAGCGGTTTAACTGCATTACCGGTACTGCATCACCATTCATTGTTGGTTTACCTCTTCAGTTTGATGCTTTAGTATACGCATACTAAAGCATCAAACACATTCTTTCGGGTTAAAATTGGTCTATAGGTCATCACATTTGTCATTGAGGGCAGTTTTTTCAGTGCACTTGGCACCATCTTGTTACGGCACTTTTTGTCTGCCTTGATGTGGATTTTCAAGTCACCTGTGAAGCGACACATACAGATTGCCTTTGGAGTGATTAGTAAATAACAACAGCAGCAAATGTCAGGGTAAAAAGATGCTGATGTTGTGGCCCAGGGAGAAGATGGAGAGTTGTCCACCTTGGAGTACATGGACTTCTGGATGCGCTCCATCCATCTGCACGCTGCTGAGAACACCCGGGACAACGTGGACAGTAGCACGCTGTCGCCCCCGATCTTCGTGGTGGGGACGCATCGCAACAGTCTCCATGACGACCCCAGCACATGTGCACAACTGGTGAGCGATTTTTGGGATGATGGATGTCCATAAGATAAGTAGATATATGTCAAAATACTGATTCATAAATAGATACGTATCAAATTACTGATTCATTAGTAAATACACCTCAAATTACTGAGTCATATATATATATAATATTTCTGAGTCTTAAATTGATATCAAATCACTTATTCAGTTTGCTGATTCATAAATATATTCTCAAATTGCTTATATAGATTATATATATATATATATATATATATATATATATATATATATATATATATATATATATATATATATCAAAGTATGGATTCATAAATAAATGTATGTTATTATTAATTCATAAATAGATTATCAAATTACTGATTCATAAATAGATGTCTATCTAATTACATTGTATGTGTGTGTTTTACCATGCTTTGCATGATTTAAAAAAAAAAATGTTTTGTTTGTGCTATTCATTGATTTGTATGGAAGCATTGAGAATGTAAAATATGTATTTACTGTATATTTATGTGGCTAGTGTGTTTTACTTGTTTGCTTTTACATTCTCTTTTTTTTCTGTGGGGAAGTAGATGTTGATTTTATTTTAGGTTAGGGTTTCTCAGGGATATTTGACAGCCAGTGTTTGGAATGACAACTTTCGAATTTCAGTTACAATTTGTTAGTTTTGGTCTGTTGTCAAAACAGAAAGAAATAACATTGGAAGCTTAAACAAGTTTGATATAGGCTGTCTTGTGTGACAGCATTTTAGATGTCCGTTACCATGTAGGGACGAAACAATGACAAGAGAATTTATTACCAGCATGCCTATTTTATGTATAATTATTTATTGTCCCCCAAGACAATTTGCCAGGATTTAAAAAAAAAAAAAAAAATTAGAGAGAGAGAGAGGAGAGAGAGAGAGAGAGGTAATTAGTGAAGTCTTGTTATCTGTGGGTCATTTTCAGGTGGAGGAGAAGTTTGGTGAACTGCGGGATTTTCTGACTGGCAAGCCGTACACGCACCATCTGGTCACGCCCTTCTTTGCTGTGGAAAACAGCCTGGATGGAGATGAGGAGGTGAGGTTCTTTCCCCGGGATGGGTTCCTCTGTTGTAGTTGCGTTTGTGTAGTCTTTTGTTGATCAACATGTCGGCCATACTCACTGTCTTTTGTTGATCAACATGTCTGCCATACTCGCCGTCTTTTGTTGATCAACATGTCTGCCATACTCACCATCTTTTGTTGATCAACATGTCTGCCATACTCACCATCTTTTGTTGATCAACATGTCTGGCATACTCACCATCTTTGCTGATCAACATGTCTGCCATACTGTTTTGTTGATCAGCATGTCTAGGATCTTTGCTGATCAACATGTCAGAGAGTTTGCTGATCAACATTTTTGCCATACTCATAGTCTTCTGCAGTATTTTCCCTCAGGTTATGAAAATTGAACCATGTTTTAGTAGCAAGTAAAATGACGAAGTGACCAAAACGAACAGTTAGAATTGTTTCTCTTTTTTCCCCTTAATTAAAGAAAAGAAAAGAAGATTAAACCAAAACACAATTTTGTGTGAATTTTGACCAACACAATAACAAATTGATAGGAGTTGTTTTGTGTGAAAGTGGCAAAAAAGATCAGAAAGGGAAGGTGAATGTGTGAATCTGCTTGTGAATAAATCAGTGAATTAGCTTGTCTGTTTGTTGATTGGCAAGATGGTGTTCCAGATAATAAAGTTCTGTACAGACACACACACATGTGTGTGTGGAATTTAGGTCTGGCTGGCCAGCTTCATATGATTTGAATTGCTTATACGTGGATGTAGTTTATATTTGAAGTATGAACATTGCTCCAAACTCTATTTTTTGTAAGAGATAAAAGAGATGTAAGAGCATAAAACAGATTTATACTCTCTCTCTCTCTCTCTCTCTCTCTCTCTCTCTCTCTCTCTCCTCTCTCTTCCAGATATACTTTACAAAGATTGTAGGTTAGGGTCAGTCAAAACCAAACAACTTGTCCTTGCTTAGCTACTAATAGATAATCACAATTAAAAACAATTTACAAAGCATCAATTAGAGAGAGAGAAAAAAACATGCAATTATCCAAAAATCTGAAACAAGAATGACTGCTAGCATTCTAAAATGAGATCCAAAAAAATAAAAGGTTCAAAAGAACTCTTTTCATTGTTTTTGACCATTTAACTGTTGTTTAAGTGTTGTTTTGTAGCTTGACAAAGGGGATTACCCCCAAAATTTGCTGCTTTTGTCTTGTCCTAATAAATGTTGTTCTTTTGAACCTTCTGTGTGTTTGGACACAGTTAATCTGCATAAAAAGAAGTCATCAATATGCAGCTTGAACTTGCCCGTCACTGTGTGACGTGTTCTGTTAGTCACTGTGTGATGTGTTCTGTTAGTCACTGTGTGACGTGTTCTGTGTACCCCTGGCTGTGTCCAGATCACCAAGCTGAAGGTGGAGATCGAGCGAGTGGCAGGTCAGCAGCCATACATGGGGGAGCAGATGCCCATCCGGTGGCTTCGCTTTGAACAACAGCTAACACAGCAGGCAGACAGCGGAACCACTTGTGCCACACTCAACCAGGTACTGTAGAACTGTGCCACACTCAGCCAGGTACTGTAGAACTGTGCCACACTCAGCCAGGTACTGTAGAACTGTGCCACACTCAGCCACATTAAGTTCCATCTTGATTGATTTTTTTAAGTACTTTTATTACAATTTAAAAAAAAAAAAATGGTTGGCTGCTAGCATTCTGAAACAAGATAAAAATAGACAAAAGGTTAAAGAGAACACTTATTTGAATTTGATAATACAACAGAAAAAAAGTAACCCCCCCCCACCCCCTCCAAAAAATAAATATATTTCTGCTTTTCTGCCTATCCTTGGCACTGCCCAGGTACGGGAAATGGCAAATAACCATGGAGTGGAGTCTAGCGAGGAGCTACGCACAATGCTGACCTTCTACCACGACCTGGGCCTTCTCATTCACTATGGGGCCAACACTGATGGATCAGCGACGCAGGATGCGGTCTTGGAGAACACGGTGGTGCTCAGTCCTCAGTGGCTGGCCCACAACTTCCGACACATCGTCACCGGCACCAGACCCCAGGGTCAGGTAACTATGGTGTTTGCAGACTGCTAGCCTCGGACATCTCTCCATCTCTCTCTCTCTTCCCTCCCTTTCATAGACATGTCGTCACTGGCACCATGTCATCACTGGTCAAGTAACTATGGTATTTGCAGACTGCTAGCATCCAGTATTTTTCCATCTCTCTTCCCTCCCTTTCACAGACATGTCGTCACTAGCACCGGGCCCCAGGGTCAGGTCACTTAGTTATTGCAGACTAAAGTTTCCAACATTTCTTCCATCTCTCTCTCTTCCCTCCCTTTCACAGACAAGTCATTACCGCACCAGACCCCGGGGTCAGGTAACTGTAGTATTGCAGGCTCGTTTTTCCATCTTTCTCTCTTCCCTCCATTTTACAGACATGTTGTCGCCGGCACAAGACAACGCTGGTATGGCAGACTGCAATTGTCCAGCATCTCTTTCTTTTCCCTCCCTTTCACAGACATGTTGTCAGTGGCACCAGATCACAGGGTCAGGTAACAGTTAGGACAGAGAGCAAGTTTCCAACCTTGTCTTCATGTCTCTCGTGTGTGTGTCTTTCACAGAGATGTCATCGCTGGCTACAAGTCGCAGGCTGAGGTACTCAAAGCTCTCCTAGCTACAGAAAGATAATTTATTATGCTAGGCTGCTCTGTAAAAAGCAGAACGCGTGTAAACAAATCAGGGGAGATAATAACACGCATGAAAGTAAACAAAAACTTAAGTTGGAGCTCATCTGATTGTATGTCCCTAATATGTCAGCCTGACGTCCGAGGATGTGAAACCCCACATCATCATCATCATCTGATTGCTAAAAAAAAAAAAAAAAAAATCAGAAACGGGAATGACTGCTAGAGTTCTGAAACAAGCTACAAACATGTAAAAGGTTAAAAAGAATGCTATTGATTTGGACCAAACACAACAGGCAAATTTGTAGGGAAAGCCCTTTTTTCAAGCGACAAAACAACGCTTAAACAACAGTTAAAGGGTGAAAATTGAGATGTTGGAAACTTACCTGCCTTTGGTTTAGCTCTTAGGTTGTACGGGGCTTTTCCCTGACTTGTCTGAAGTCTCCCCCCCTCCCCCCCACTCCACCCCCATGTGTTTCAGTGGGAGCTGCACAAGGACAAATGGGAGCAGCTGGAAGAGCAGGGTCTGCTGGACGTCTCGCTGCTGGGCGACCTCTGGCCGCACGCGCTGCCCCACAAGCCTGTTCTGCTGGGCCTGATGGAGAAGCTGGACCTCCTCTGCCCCCTCGCCTCCAACTCCCTGCAGGTGAAGGTAAATGCTGATTGAACATACCTCCTCTGTCCCCTTGTTTCCAACTTCCTGCAGGTGAAGGTAATCACTGATTAAAGGTACCTCCTCTGTCCCCTCGCTGCCAACTCCCTGCAGGTGAAGGTAAACGCTGATTGAACATACCTCCTCTGTCCCCTCGCCTCCAACTCCCTGCAGGTGAAGGTAAACGCTGATTGAACATACCTCCTCTGTCCCCTCACTGCCAACTCCCTGCAGGTGAAGGTAAATGCTGATTAAAGGTACCTCTTCTGCCCCCTCGCTGCCAACTCCCTGCAGGTGAAGGTAATCGCTGATTAAAGGTACCTCCTCTGCCCCCTCGCCGCCAACTCCCTGCAGGTGAAGGAACAGTGGACCTCCTCTGCCCCTGCTGCCAACTCCCTGCAGGTGAAGGTAATCCTGATTAAAGGTACCTCCTCTGCCTCCTTGCCCAACCCTGCAGGTGAAGGTAATCCTGATTAAAGGCTACCTCCTCTGCCCCCTCGCTGCCAACTCCCTGCAGGTGAAGGTAAATCGCTGATTGAACATACCTCCTCTGTCCCCTCGCCTCCAACTCCCTGCAGGTGAAGGTAATCACTGATTAAAGGTACCTCCTCTGTCCCCTCGCTGCCAACTCCCTGCAGGTGAAGGTAATCGCTGATTAAAGGTACCTCCTCTGCCCCTCGCCTGCCAACTCCCTGCAGGTGAAGGTAATCGCTGATTAAAGGTACCTCACCTCCTCTGCCCCCTCAGCTGCCAACTCCCTGCAGGTGAAGGTAATCGCTGATTAAAGGTACCTCCTCTGCCCCCTCGCCGCCAACTCCCTGCAGGTGAAGGTAATCACTGATTAAAGGTACCTCCTCTGCCTCCTTGCTGCCAACTCCCTGCAGGTGAAGGTAATCACTGATTAAAGGTACCTCACCTCCTCTGCCCCCTCGCTGCCAACTCCCTGCAGGTGAAGGTAATCACTGATTAAAGGTACCTCCTCTGCCCCCTCGCCGCCAACTCCCTGCAGGTGAAGGTAAACGCTGATTAAAGGTACCTCCTCTGCCCCCTCGCTATCAATGGCGTAATCAGTTATGGCAGTGGTTGGAGGAAGGATGTTGTAAACCAGCGCCTGGAGCTTGCCGGCATGGTTGACGGGACGTTAAAATCCGGTGATGCTCTTGCTCACTCTCCACAATCCTGGAGTGCAGCCTTGTGCCCACCTGTTTTTCACAAGAGGCCACTGTCTCATTTCCTGCTCTCTAGTGACCATCCCCGCATCTTTCTCGGGCTGAAATGACGTACAAGGAACAGTGCATGAACGACTGCATTGTTGCATCATATGGCGTAAGGATTCTGTTGTTGTTTTCAGGGTAGTGGCAAAGAGGTTCAAAAGTATGTTGTGCCTTTGCACCTGCCCCCTTGCTCCAACTCTGACAGTATTTACGTTCACATGCGGTACTTTACGTGTACATATTTTTAATATCTATTGTGTGATGACAGAATGAGTATCGCCCTGATATATCCATAATGGTTGACTGGGTGTAAAACACCAAATTACCTACTTACTACCTTGATTTCTGTGGATTTTGACTGCATTATTGCATCAGATGGTGTAAGAGTCTTTTTTTCTTTTTTTCTTTCAGGGTGGTGGTGAAGAGGTCCAAAAGTACATCGTTCCCATGCGCCTGCCCCCTTGCTCCAACCGTGACAGTATTTACGTTCAGACAGCGGAGGATGTGGTTTTCTACCTTGACTTCTGTGGATTTCTGCCTGGTGGGTTTGGCAGTTGGTGTGAACTAGCGATCAGAATTCCCAGTTGTAGTTGTACACTGTATATTCTACAGCACACTCCGAGCATCGCTTTCCGGCACCTTCCTCCAAACTTGGCTAGATTTAGTTACGCCGCTGAAGGGGCACTCTTTATCTCTGCGCAGCTGTCCACCGATGTGGTCAGTGCCCTCCGAAAGGTTCGGGTACTGATAAGACTGGAAGCAGCCTAGCGCCCAAGCACACACGTAAACATGAGGCGCATCCACCCTGGGTAAAAAGAAAGAGTTCCGTCTCAATTCAAACGATTGTGGTTTTATTTGAGCTGGCGTAAGCAACATGGTCCGTTATAAAACAAATGTCTGATATAATTTGAGTCGTTTGCAACAAACTTACGACTGAACACCAACAAAAGAAAAACTGCTCGTTAGCTGACAGTTTTCTGGACCCTATGGCGTAACTAAATATGGCCGTGGTTGAAGGAAGGATGTCGTGAACCAGTACTTGGAGTTTGATTCTACAGTTATATATTTAAAAGTGTTTTATCCTTGGTTGCTTTACAACACTGGGGACTGATGTAACCTGACGGTTATTGTTTTCCGTGCATTTTTCCTCCATATCCATTCTTCCAAGCACTGGATTGTGTCCAACAACACAGCTCAGCCAAAAGCAGATAAGCGTCCTAGTGCCGCATCTCATTTTTCACCGTTTAACTGTTGTTCAAGTGTTGCAGCTTAAAAAAGGGGATTACCCCCCAAATTCACAAGTTGTGAATAAGTAGCTAATAAATAGCATTATTTTGAACCTTTTCTGTGTTTGTATTTTGTTTTAGAATGCTAGCAGTCATTCTTGTTTCAGATTAGCTGCCCCCCCCCCAACAAAAAAAAACCCAGTTCACATATCATTTTAGACCACATGTTTTGCATGGCAGTAGCGCGTCTTGTGGTGTGTTCTATGAAGTAAAGACTCAAACCCACCAATCATCTGACATTTTCAAGGCCTTCAAAGTTGGTGAACAATTTGGTTGAGGTCTTTGAAAGTTGGTGAAGTTGTGCTGTCACTGGCGTTCTGCCGTGAGTTCTGTGGATTTTTGCCCTGTGGATTTTTGCTCAGCAGTTGCTGTGAACTGATGATTGGAACCAATGGTCAGAACTGACTGATCAGAACTGACCGATCAGAACTGATGAGGAACTGATGATCAGAACACTAGTTTGTTGTATATTTGTAGATGAATGTAATTATTTTATGTGTATTAATTCTGTGGAAAAGCTGCATAGTGGTATTACTTTTTGGTTGGGGGGGGGGGGGGGGGGGCAGTATCTTGTGACACCTTTTTGGTTCATACTTCATATGTATGCATTCATACTTTCTCTAGAAGTAGAACAGTACTGAATTATCACTGTAATTTTGTTTCTCACCTTTTCAGTGTGTATACTTAACTTGGATCGAGATACATTTGTTTAAATGGAGCGGAATATAGGATTGGGATGTATCTGGCTTTGTGAAAGAAATTCAGTGTAGACTGTAACACTTGAAGCTAGCATTCTAAAACAAAATCCAAACACATGTGCATTGTCATATTAAATAAGCATTCTTTTTAAGATTTTATGTGTTTGGATCTTGTAAGACTTGGGACTGGGGAATGGAGGAGGGTTTGGGAGATGTGGTGATGTTTTACTTTATGCAGTGGTTTGTACCAGCGCCCCCCCTCTCCCCCTCCAACTCCCCCCCACCCACCTCCACACCCCATGTCCTTCTCAGCCGTGTGTGTCTGTGTGAGCTGGCGTGCGTTTGCTCTTTAATGGCATTGTGCATGTGATCCTATGTGTGTGTGCACACGTGTTTGTGTGCATGCATGTGTGTGTGTGTGTGTGTGTGTGTATGATCTTGTTTGCGTGTGTTTTTGCCATGCTTTGTATGAAAATGTTTGTAATTTTTATGTTTTGTATGCTTGTATACCATTGATTTGTATAACTATGGGTCTTTAAATGCGCATTGTATGTTTTTCTTTAAGTTGTAAAGCATTTTGTGTTTCTAAACGCACTCTGTAAGTTCCCTATTATGATTATTACTTTTTCTTTCTTTCTTTCTTGTATTGCTGCTACACAGATTTGTGTTGTTTTTCTTCAGATGGCCTCTTCTTCCGAATCCTAAATCGCACCTTACGGTGGTCCCAAGAGCGTGGGGGTCGAGACCAGTGTTTACGGCGTCAAGTGGCCAGGTTTTACCTTGACCCTGACCATGACCTTGTGATGCACATGTCCCCTCGGCAGCACCGTATCAAGGTCAGTTCTTGTGAACTGATTTTGGGTTTGGTGGGGTTATCCCCCTTTAGCATCATTTCCGTCACATGGGCTTTTTTGGGGGGTCTCAGTTCTTGTGTTTCTTAATAACTTTCTTCTTGCTTCATTCTTTGTTGCTTAATAACTTTGTTTGTTCTTCTTTTTTTGTTTCAGTTCTTGTGTTTGTTAATAACTTTGTTCTTTCTTCTTTCTTTGTTTTAGTTCTTGCGTTTCTTAATAACTTTGTTCTTTGTTCTTTCTTTGTTTTAGTTCTTGCATTTCTTAATAACTTTGTTCTTTTTTCTCTTTCCTAATAATTTTGTGTGTTCTTCTTTCTTTGTTTCAGTTCTTGTGTTTCGTAATAACTTTGTTCTTTCTTCTTTCTTTGTTGTAGTGTTTGTGTTTCGTAATAACTTTCTTCTTTCTTCTTTCTTTGCTTCAGTTTTTGTGTTTCTTAATAATTTTGGTTGTTCTTCTGGTTTCTCCTTTTTCTGGTACTTCTCCACATGCGGGCTGTGACGCTGAGCCTGATGGCACCTGTTACAGTGTTAGCATTTTTAAGTCACAACACGTTGTCCATAAGCCACAGGTTTTGAAGAGAAAGGTCAACCGAAATGGAATCAAACCTGGGTCTCTGTGGTTACCAGATGAGCACCTTACCACATACTGAAACTGGCTGGCTGCACTGCTGCGTCAGTTTTGCCCTCAGAATATATTTTGCCCCTGGTGCATGTGCTTGAAGCCAGAGTGAAATAAAATCTGTTTTCAGACTGGTTAGTTTCTGTCTGTGGCTTGGAACCGGATCCGTTTCTGGTAAGCAGAGAGATTGGGGGGGGGGGGGGGATAAGAGAGAGGGGATTTAAGATCTAGTATTTTATTATTTTGACAATGAAAGGAAGAAGAGATGCTTTAGCATGGCCGACGAGGCAGATTGGCATTGAGTGAGTAGATATACCTTGTACAGTTTATGTGGTTTTGCTGTGCTGCTCTTGCTAACTGCAAGACAGCTGTTTGTGGCACATGAGGCCCATTTAAAAAAAAATCAACAGCAGAGCCTCAATAATAATAGATTGTTTATGGCACCCCATCTGATAAGAGCCCAGAGCGCTTACAAAGATATAAGGATACACTCTTTTCATCACACATGCACACACACACACACACACACACTCACATGCAGATGCACACGTGCACACAGATGTACACATGCACTCAGACACACACAAACACACACACACACACACACACACACACACAACACACACACACACACACACACACTACAAATACATGCGTGGCTGGTGATCAGTGGATTGCATTGTGTGCAGGTGGTGGTGATGAATGTGGGGCAGCAGGAGGCCACCTCATCCAAACGCAAAGGCAAACCCAACCCCACTGTTTGTGCCCTGGTAACTGCTCCTTTTTCCTTGATGTGATGTGCACAGCGTTCGAGTAGCCTTCAAAAGTGGATCGATGTTTTTTCAACAGCAGAGCATTAATAATAATAATATATTATTTATGGCGCCCCATCTTGTAAGAGCCCAGAGTGCTTACAGAGATATAAGGATACACTCATTTCATCACACACACACACACACACACACGCCACACACACACACACAAAGACACACACACACACACACACTGCTTTTATGTAGATCGATTGACGATTTTGTGTAGATTGATTGATGATTGCTTTTACGTAGCGTTGTTCTTCTCTCTGGAGCAGACTCACTGTTCCTTTGTCACTTGTGATTCTAAAGGAGTAAGTAAATAAGTTGTTGTTGTTGTTGCTTGCTTTGATGTAGTGCTATTCTCTGCTCTTGAGCCGACACGCTGTGCTCACATGTGATTCTCGGACCATTTTGCTTTATGTCTACAGAAGCGAGGCGGCTTATTAGGGATGGACTGTGATTCTACATGAGTGACTAACTTTTATAGCGCATTTTTGAATGCCCGCCGAAGTGGTGTACTTACAGTGCTGGCATGGCTGGTGCTGCATGAAGTTTGAAGTAACTTGGAGTTTTATGGCAGCCTTCCTCCTACCACTGCCGTAACTGATTACGCCACACGTCTTGAAAAACTGTTAGCTTACAGACGGTTTTACGTTGGTGCGGTAAAGTTTGGTTGCGACAAGTCAAGCATAACTGCTGCACAAACTTGTGTAGGATCAAAAGTAGATATTTAGACAAATTACTTTATTTTATTTTATTTTATTGATATTTCGTGAAAGAAAAAAAGCTCACGTCCTCCTTCTCAGTCAAAAAATTTGTTTTGCAGTTTTTTGTTGTTAATTTTTTTAAAATTCTGAAACTAGTATGACTGCTAGTGTTCTAAAACACAATCCAATCACATGAAGGATTAAAAAGAACACTTATTTAATATGACATCTCATACAACATAATATTTTCAGGGTAAGCCTCTTTGTCAAGTTGACCAGGACATTAAAATCCAGTTACTACTACAACTACTACTTGTCAAGCAACAGAACAGCACTTAAGCAACAGTCAAATGGGGAAAAATGACATGTAGGCTACTTACCTGCCTGTTGTAGAAGAATTTTTGTTGTTGTCAGACGTACACCTTTTAGAGAAATAGGATACTTACCTGCCTGTGGTAGAAAAACATAATTGGCGGACATGTACACCTTTTTAGAGAAAACAGTCAATGATGCATGGAATGTGCGCACACAATCCAACTAAAAAAACACAACATTACTTCTGATTCTGTCAGCTCTTTCTGCTGCTTTGCCTGTGGGCCATACACTTTCATATCCAGTGTATGAAGCAATGTTGGCATGATGGTATTGTTTTGTCTTTTTTTGGGTGGGTGGGTGGGGGAGTTTTGTTTGTTTGTGATGGACGGCATTAATTTCAGCTCACCCATCAGGACTACTGTTCACAAAACATCCTGTTTATGAAAGTAAACGCTTTCTTTCTTTGACTTTGCAACAGGTGCGAAACTTTCTGGAGTCGACGCTGGTGGATCTGCGCCACCTGTGGATGAAGCGGATTGGCTACCAGATGTGTTTTGCCTGTCCGTGCGAGCGTGTGTGCGAGGAACACAAGTTGGAGGCGTGCAGTAGTGACATGTGCCTTCACTTCCTGCACATGGATGAGTGTCTTGCTAACAAGGTCAGAAAATACTCCAAACACAGCCCCCCCCCCCCCCACCCACCCACCACCCCCCAAAAAAGAAACATAAACAAAAACAACAACAAACAACAAAATCCACCTGCAATGGTGTTGTAAGAAAAAATCTAATTGTCAGACATGTACAACTTTAAGAGAAAATAGTAAATGGTGCCTGGAATGTGCGCACACAATCCAGCTAAGAAAACACAGCATTACCTCTGATTTTATCAACTCTTTTGGCTGCATTGTCTGAGTCGGGCAACGTTTGATTAAGTCCGACGCTGTCAAGTGTCACAGTCTGAAACGGAACAAGGCCCAGAGCTCTTGTGCAGAATCAACACACAAGGGAGTTAATCAGTGCTCGAAAGACGTCACACAAACACAGCAACAAAGACCTGAGTCACCTACAGTAAATCTCACCTGGCATACATAAACTCCACCAGAGGTACATTGTCTACATCCTCTGGTGTACTTCTGGTGGAGTTTATGTACCTTGTATTTACTCACATGCCAGGTGAAGAGTTACCGTAGGCGACTCGCGTCTTTGTTGTTGTGTTTGTGTGACGGCTTTTGACTGCTAATTAACTCCCTTGTTTGTTCATTCTGCAGACGTGCTCTGGGTCTTGTCCTGTTTCAGGTTGTGACTTTTCACACAGAGAGGGGTACTTAAATAAACACTGCTCACTGTGTTCATAGTCTGCCATTGTGTCCCGCCCCCCCCCCCCCCCCTCCCTTTTTTTCTTTTCTCAACAAATGCCCATGGATAAAATTTAAGAAGAGAAATAAAAAGAAATAAAGTGTTCAGGAAGGTTAACTTGACGTGCTGCTACTGTAAAACGTCAAGGGAAGAATCAACAGACAATTTTTCAGTCATAGGCAGAAATGTATTAAGAAACCTTTTATTATCTCAGCGGAGAAATGCAAATGCAACATTACTTTTTTCTTAAGCATGTACCAATGTGCCAGACCATTATAACCATTCTGTATTGATAAGTGAAAGGGGGCAGGTTCTCTTTTATCAGATATGTACTGCATGTGTGTGTGTGTCTGTGTGTGTGTATGTGTGTGCGCTTGTGTGTGCATGTGCATGTGTGTGTGTGTGCATGTGTGTGTGCGTG
>JABMCL010000683.1:152500-185000 GCA_018857735.1 Alviniconcha marisindica | reverse complement strand
AGCGCGCTAAAGGTGAGACTGATTTCCTACGTCACACAGCTGGGGCGGTTGGACATTGTGCAGGTCATCCAGCGCGCTAAAGGTGAGACAGATTTCCTACGTCACACAGCTGCTGAGTCAAAGAGTTCTTGGAGTTTTCGTTTGTTTTTTGTTGCCAAGGCTGTTCTGCTTTATTTTTCAGCTGTGTAGAGATTGTTCATGTTGGTACACGCAAACTCATGGGTCCATTGTACTGTTCTGTCATGTCCATACACACAAACTTGTGGGCCCAGTTCTGTCATGTCGTGTCAGTACACACAAACTCATGGGCCCAGTTCTGTCATGTCAGTACACACAAGCTTGTGGGCCCAGTTCTGTCATGTCATTACACACAGACTTGTGGGTCCAGTGCACAGTCTGTCATGTCAGTACACAAACTCATGGGTCCAGTTCTGTCAGGTCATTACACACAAACTAGTGGGCCCAATGCACTGTCCTGTCATGTCAGTCCACACATACTTGTGGGTCCAGTTCTGTCATGTCAGCACACACATACTTTCAGGTCCAATTCTGTCATGTCAGTACACACAAACTCATGGGCCCAGTGCACTGTGCTGTCATGTTAGTCCACACAAACTAGTGGGCCCAGTGCATTGTCCTGTCATGTCAGTACACACAATCTCATGGGCACAGTGTGCTGTCCTGACATGTCAGTACACACAAACTTGTGGGCCCAGTGCACTGTCGTGTCATGTCAGTACACACAAACTCATGGGCCCAGTGCACTGTCCTGTCATGTTAGTACACACAAACTCGGCCCAGTGACCTGTCCTGTCATGTTAGTACACACAAACTCCGCCCAGTGACCTGTCCTGTCATGTTAGTACACCCAAACTTGTGGGTCCAGTGCGCTGTCTTGTCATGTCAGTACACACAAACTCATGGGTTCAGTTCTGTCATGTCAGGACACACATACTCATGGGTTCAGTTCTGTCATGTCAGGACACACATACTCATGGGTTCAGTTCTGTCATGTCAGAACACACAAACTTGTGGGCCCCTGTCCTGGCCCCTGGATTATGGGCCACAGGCTTCTGTCGGGAGCTGCCACTCTGGCTGCCTGCAGACTGGGCTGAAGGGGTCGGCTGATGGTGATGGTGATGCTGATGATGTTAGTGATGCTGCTGATGTTGGCAATGCTGCTGATGTTGATTCTGGTGATGCTGGTGATGTTGGCAATGATGCTGATGATGATGATTCTGGTGATGATGCTGATGCTGGTGACGCTGGTGATGTTGGTGATGCTGGTCACATTGCAGAGAGCGAGAGCCCAGTGCCGCAGGTGTTCCTGAGTTACCAGTGGGAGGCCCAGGACCAGGTGAGGTCCCTGCGCGACCACCTGGAGCGCTTGGGCTACGCCTGCTGGATGGACGTCGGGCAGATGGGGGGAGGGGACCACCTCAACGCCAAGATAGAGGAAGGCCTGCGCAACTGCAAGGTCAGTAAGGGCTCAGTGAGAACAGTTTGGGAGAAGGAGTGACTGCAGCGATCGCTGGTCTTCGCTCCATCCTGGTGGGGTGTTGTTAGGCACTGCTGGTGTGCGTGTCTGTGCATGCATCTGTGCATTTCTCTGTGTGTGCACATGTCTGTGCATGTGTGTGTGCGTGCATGCATGTGTGCTTCCGCACGTGTGTGTTTGCATGTGTGTGTGTGCGCACGCACGTATGCGTGCGTGCAATCATGTGTGTGTGCGTTTGTGGTTTTTGGGTCTGTGTAGTGTGTGTATGTGTGTGTGAGTTTTGGGTGTGTGTGTGTGTGTGTGTGTGCGCACGCGCATGCGTGCATGCATGTGTGTGTGTGTGTGCATGTGTGTGTGGTTTTTGGGTCTGTGTAGTGTGGTTTTTGGGTGTATATGTGCGTGCGTGCGTGTGTGTGTGTGTGTGTGTTCGTTTTTGTGTTTGTGTGTGTGCCTGTGTGTGTTGTTGTTGTTTTGTATGTATTTGTGTGTGTGCGTGTCTTTGTGTTTGCGTACACGTGCATGTGGGTGTCAGGTGGTGGTGGCCTGCCTGACTCCGCGCTACGTGGCCTCCCAGCTGTGCACGCGGGAGCTGTGCCTGGCCGACCTGCTGCAGCGGCCCATCGTGCCAGTGATGCTGCACCCGGTGCCCTGGCCCCCGCCAGGCCCCTTGGCCCTCGTCCTTTCTCAGCTCGTCTACATCAACATGAAGGGTGAGGAACACGCTGCCTCCGCTTAGCCTGGGGGTTGGCTTGTCTGCATTTAGCGATTTTCATATATTCACCAAACCACATGCACCCACCCACCCACACACACGCATGCCTGCACGAATGCTTGCATGTACACACGCATGCATGAATGCACACACACACACACACACACACACACACGTTATAGAAGAGTTTTAAAGTTGTGTTGACTATGGGTGTTTTGTCATCCTGGGATGACCATGTGTGGTTGTCAGGAAGTTAGAACCCAGTTACTAACTAGGTTGCTTGTTAGCTTGTTTTATGGCTTTTTTTTCTTTTTCTGTGACCACTTCAGTTTCACCCTCAATTTGAATTTCAGAGTTTCGCATTGTGCAGACATAAGAAACTAACTCTTAGAATATGCCTTTAATGTTTGTCTCTATAGGTGTTTTGTTTTATATTTGCGTATGGATTGATTTTGTAGCTTTGAATTGAGACAGGGTTTACATATGACCAGACTTTTGAGATGTGTATTAATGTCTGGCAGTTTGATCATCATATGTGTGGTGGACAGGGAGTTAGATTAGAATCCAAGTACGAATGCCAGGCCAGATAGAATCCAAGTACGATTAGAATCCAAGTACGAATGCCAGGCCAGATTAGAATCCAAGTACGAATGCCAGGCCAGATAGAATCCAAGTACGAATGCCAGGCCAGATTAGAATCCAAGTACGAATGCCAGGCCAGATAGAATCCAAGTACGATTAGAATCCAAGTACGATTAGAATCCAAGTATGAATGCCAGGCCAAATTAGAATCCAAGTATGAATGCCAGGCCAGATTAGAATCCAAGTATGAATGCCAGGCCAGAATAGAATCCAAGTATGAATGCCAGGCCACCAGAAAATGTTGTTATCCACTGCATAGTTACATGGGGGACGAACTTCAGCCGTGATATGCTCCTAGCATAACAGGATCCACCCTCCAGAAATTGAAATAAAACAACAGAAAAGAAGAAACTGTGATGGCCCGATTGCACATTGGCCATTCTTTTATTACTCGTTCCTTTTTATTGAAGGGTGAGGAAACGCTCTACACTTTAAAAAAGTAATATATAACGACAAAATGTGTATCGCCTTCATATAATTGCACTGGTTGACCGGGCGTACCTAAAACACCAACTTACTTCCTTACTCTTCTGAAGATGGCATATAGCTGCCCATGTGGCAGGGTCTGAAAAACAGTCACATGCGCAATCCTTTCACTGTGGAATGCAGCTGTCAGTGTCCGATACCAACACTGTGTCACCCCCTGAGTGTTCAGCTGGGGAATGCTACAAAAACAGCAAATCTGAGAACTAACTAACTTGAAATCTGAGAACTAACTAACTAACGTGAAATCTGAGAACAATCTAACTTGAAATCCAAGAACTAACTACCTAACTTGAAATCCTAGAACAAACTAACTTGTAATCCAATAACTAACTAATGAACTAACTTACTTTAAATCCTAGAACAAACTAACTAACTTGTAATCCAATAACTAACTAATGAACTAACTAACTAACTTTAAATCCTAGAACAAACTAACTTTAAATCCAAGAACTAACTTGAAGTCATAGAACTAACTTGACAACCATGAACTAACTGGCATGAAATCCTAGAACAAACTAACTTGAAATCCAAGAACTAAGTAACTAACTAACATGAAGTCCTAGAACTAACTTGAAATCCAAGAACTAAGTAACCAACTTGAAATCCAAGAACTAACTAATTGAAGACTGAAAACTAACTAACTTGAAACCCTAGAATTAACTAACTTGAAATCCAAGAACTAAGTAACCAACTTGAAATCCAAGAACTAGCTAACTAATTGAAGTCTGAGAACTAACTAACTTGAAATCCAAGAACTAACTAACCAACTGAAGTCTGAGAACACTTGAAACCCAAGAACTAACTAACTGAAGTTTGAGAACTAACTAACTGGAAATCCAAGAACGAATTGAAGTCTGAGAACGAACCAACTTAAAATCCAAGAATTAAGTCACCAATTTGAAATCCGAGCAGTAACCAGCTGACTTGCTGCGCAGGGGTCGGGGGCCACGGAGGCACAGGGATCCACGCTGACATTCAGGACAAGTACGGGGAGGTGCTGCAGCGCGTGGCCATGCACGCCACCCCCACCCTCAGCCCCTGCATCAGCCTCAGCAGGGACGCCGCCCACAACGCTCAGCCACAGCAGCAGGAGCTGCAGCCGTCGCTGCAAGGGGACTCCGGGGACCTGGCGCTGCAGGCAGCAGACCACTCGGCGGCCGGCCGCGTCAGCATCGGGACCATGAGCGACCACTCCCCGCGCAGCTTCAACAATCGCAGCGAGCCCTCCATGGACGTGTTGCTGTCGCGCATCAACGACTCGGACATCACCCCGCCCCCCCGAGCTCTGCGCCCCGTGCAGCAGGCTCACGTGACAAAGTGTGTGGTGTGCGCCATCTTGTGATGCTGCTGACTCCTTTTCTTTTGTGTGTGTGCGTGTGCGTGTGTGTGTGTGTGTGTGTGCGTGCACGCGCGCTCGTGTGTGTGTGTGTGTGCGTGTCTGTAAGGACTGTGATACTACTAGTACTATTGAGGTTTCTGGAAGACTTGTACACAACAGACAGATCGTTGGTTGTTTTTTTAACGCCTGGTCAACCATGACGGTGATATCAGGGTGAAGTGCAGGTGTGTGTGCGTGCGTATTGCAGAGCTCAGGAGCGGCATCGTGAAAGTTGAAGTGGCCGTGCTGGGCTCCCTGTGCCTAACAGTCTGTGCGATCTCTGTGGGTGCAAAGCGGCATTGAGCTGTGCACGTATTTGACGGATGTTGGTGCAAAGCGGCATTGAGCTGTGCACGTATTTGACGGATGGTGGGTGCAAAGCGGCATTGAGCTGTGCACGTATTTGACGGATGTTGGTGCAAAGTGGCATTGAGCTGTGCACGTATTTGACGGATGTTGGTGCAAAGCGGCATTGAGCTGTGCACGTATTTGACGGATGTTGGTGCAAAGCGGCATTGAGCTGTGCACGTATTTGACGGATGTTGGTGAAGTGGACACATAGCATGCCTCTCTCCCCATGTCAGATTATGCAGTGAGGCTGCAGCGAGTGAAGTTGCAGGGTACGCGCAGTTGCAGACTGGCTGTGTAAACGCTTGGGTGGGGTTGCTGACTACCATGTAGAGAGACCTTAGACTGACGAACTTGCATGGAAATAAACCTTTGTTTGCAACCCTGAAGAAGAAGTAAAGGAGGGTTGAGGTTTGTGTGTACATTTTTTACCTGTATTTGGTTAACCTAAGGCTATGCGTGTTTGCATCCAGTGTCGTTGGACCCGTAACTCTCTCTGTGTGACTTCAGTTCAGAAAAGTGATGCAAACTCCTGAACACTTGATGCAGTCCTATCATCTCTTTACATATGGGTTGATTTTGTAAATTTGACTTGAGAAGGGGTTTACATGGCATACAGTTGTTTTTTTAAAGTGTGCATTGGCATGTGACAGAATTTGAGTGTCCTGAGGTAACCCTGTGCGGTTGACATGTTAAAATCTAGTGACTAGCTAACTAACCTGACCCAGAAATGCAGGCACAGAGGTGATGATGATGGTGATGATGATAATGATGATTATGATGATGATGATGATTACTTGTAGAGCATGGATATAATTGAATGCTGTAACAGCATGATCATTGTACTTTCAGAAAAGAACAAAAAGTTTCATAAAAGTTTCCTTTGCTCTTCGCTTTCGTAGAGTTAGAGTAATGGGTAAACTGTTCCACGGTTAGGAGAAGCACTGGAAAATGCTCTTGACTCCAAAGTGTTTCTTTGTTGTTTCCTTGGTCGACACTGGGGATGCAAAGACAAGATTGGATGGAGGACTGCATGTGACGCATTGGAAGGTAGTGAGGTATTAGTTCCTGTCCTGAAAGTACTGGGGGAAGGTTGGACCCAGGGCTGTGCCATTCATGCAGCTGTGCCCAAGAGACAGGATTTTGTAATCAATTTGCAGTTTAACAGGTTGCCAGTGGAGCTCATGGAGAATGGGAGTGATGTGATCTGACCTTGCCGTTTTGAGTGAGAATTCTTGCAGCAGTGTTGTGGACTCGCTAAAGTCTCGCCTGGAAAGTGATGGTACTGTGTTACTGTCCTGTGCTGTTGGGTGAAGACTTGTAGAGTCACCTGGAGAGTGATGTTACTGTCCTGTGCTGTTGGGTGAAGAATTGTGGAGTCAGCCTGGAGAATGATGTTACTGTCCTGTGCTGTTGGGTGAAGAATTGTGGAGTCACCTGGAGAGTGATGTTACTGTCCTGTGCTGTTGGGTGAAGACTTGAATTGTAGTCACCTGGAGAATGATGTTACTGTCCTGTGCTGTTGGGTGAAGAATTGTGGAGTCACCTGGAGAGTGATTTCGGTATGTTTCTGGATAGGTAATGATGATGCAGTTGACTGTTGTCAGTGATGCTGGTTGTCAGTTGTCATTGATGCTGATATTTGACCAATCAAATATTCCAGCTGTTAGCTGGTAACTTGTAATGAATATTTGTTCCAAGAGCAGTTCTGTTCCTTTTTTCGCTTCACGGACCAAGTCCCGTTTTGATGCATGAATTGTTGGAACTAACCGCAAGTGCCATTGAAGTTGGGTGACGTTGCCGACAGTTGTAGTTTGTTGGTAACCAAAAAAGTCACCCTATAGATTGTACACTACTTCTGCTTGTAATGCAAATGAATAGGTTGTAAGCTTGCTGTACAAATTACTTTTGCAGTTTCATTGTAAAAGGGTATGATGATCTGAATTTTGAAATTGCTTTTCAAAGACTTCATCCTGTATATCAGTTGTATGTATAGTTGTTGACCTACAACTATCTGTGACATATCTGATGAAGTATATTTTTTCAGTTAATTGTATCACTGCAAATAGTGTGAAAGCAAATTTGTGACTCTTTTTTTCTTCTCTTTTTCTGGCATTATTTCTTAACCAAAAAAGAAAATGGTTTGTTTGCTGTGAATATTGATGCTATTAACGACTTTGCTGTTTCTTGTGTTGACCATTGAACTTTTAAATTCAAACCATGCATTTCAACTACAACAATTTTCTTCAGCAATTAATTGACAGCACCTCTCTTCTCGACTCTTTCATTCCCCCCCCCCCCCCACACACACACACACACATCCCCCAGCCTCTACCTCCACTGTCCTCCTTTGAGACCTGTTGATATTTTATGATGGACTGTGATACTATATATAGGCCGAGGTAGATTGTACACACACACTAAAGCAGTGGGCTGCTATGAGTGACCATCAATTGCGGGGGTGGTGGTAAGTAAGTTGGTGTTTGGGGGGGGGGGGGGGGGGGGGGAGAATTCTTTCCATTGGATGTTGAGGTGTTGCATGGGTAGACGTTGTTGAGGCAAGTCTTTTCATTCGATGTTGAGGTGGAAGTTCTTGCTACAGTTTTTCATTGGATGTTGAGGTGTTGCATGGGTAGAAGTTGTTGAGACAGGTCTTTTCATTGGATGCTGAAGTGGAAGTCGTTGAGACGGGTCTTTTCATTGGATGCTGAGGTGGAAGTTGTTGAGACGGGTCTTTTCATTGGATGCTGACGTGGAAGTTGTTGAGACAGGTCTTTTCATTGGATGCTGAGGTGGAAGTTGTTGAGATGGGTCTTTTCATTGGACGCTGAGGTGGAAGTTGTTGAGACGGGTCTTTTCATTGGACGCTGAGGTGGAAGTTGTTGAGACAGGTCTTTTCACTGGATGTTGATGCGGAAGTTGTTGAGACAGGACTTCTCATTGGATGTTGAGGTGGAAGTTGTTGAGACGGGTCTTTTCATTGGCTGTTGAGGAGTTGCATGGGTGGACGTTGTTGTTTATCATTTATGCTGAAGTTTTTGGCCTTTTGGATCTGAGGGGAATTGTTGAGATTTTTTCCCAGTCTTTGTGCCACAGCAGTGTACTAAGGGTTCATTGATGCTGACGTAAGCCTTTTGGATCTCTTCTCATTCAGTACTTCTTACGGGTCTTTGTCTAACAGCCATGTGGTACTGCGTTGCCAGTGGAACTGCTTCTGCACCGTTCTCAGTATTCTTACAGGTCTTTGATGGTAATGCCATGTGGTACTAGCGTTGGTAGGGTTCTGTATTGCATGGGGTCATTAGGCACATGGTGGTAATCAGTTCTGTTCCTGGTGGGGTTCTGTATTGACATGGGGTCATTGGGTCACAGTGGGTGGTAAGATCAGTTCTGTTCCCTGGTGGGGTTCTGTATTGACATGGGGTCATTGGGTCACAGTGGGTGGTAAGATCAGTTCTGTTCCCTGGTGGGGTTCTGTATTGACATGGGGTCATTGGGTCACAGTGGGTGGTAAGATCAGTTCTGTTCCCTGGTGGGGTTCTGTATTGACATGGGGTCATTGGGTCACAGTGGGTGGTAAGATCAGTTCTGTTCCCTGGTGGGGTTCTGTATTGACATGGGGTCATTGGGTCACAGTGGGTGGTAAGATCAGTTCTGTTCCCTGGTGGGGTTCTGTATTGACATGGGGTCATTGGGTCACAGTGGGTGGTAAGATCAGTTCTGTTCCCTGGTGGGGTTCTGTATTGACATGGGGTCATTGGGTCACAGTGGGTGGTAAGATCAGTTCTGTTCCCTGGTGGGGTTCTGTATTGACATGGGGTCATTGGGTCACAGTGGGTGGTAAGATCAGTTCTGTTCCCTGGTGGGGTTCTGTATTGACATGGGGTCATTAGGTCACAGTGGGTGGTAAGATCAGTTCTGTTCCCTGGTGGGGTTCTGTATTGACATGGGGTCATTGGTCACAGTGGGTGGTAAGATCAGTTCTGTTCCTGGTGGGGTTCTGTATTGACATGGGGGTCATTAGGTCACAATGTCGTGGGTGGTAAGATCAGTTCTGTTCCGTACTGGGGTTCTATATTGACATGGGGGTCATTAGGTCACAATGTCAGTGGGTGGTAAGATCAGTTCTGCTCCCTGGTGGGGTTCTGTATTGACATGGGGGTCATTAGGTCACAATGTCGGTGGGTGGTAAGATCAGTTCTGTTCCCTATTCAGTTTCAACTGTGATCCTTTGTTTCACTGAATTTTGATTAACTGCCTCTTTTCTTTTTCTTGCCCAAGAAAGGAAATATGTGACAAGGTGTTTAGATAATAGATGTGGAATTTGAAAAGTGAAGCAGTGCATGGCAGTACTGGTATATATGTATGATTTACACGTTTTCATCCGCATTTGTGACGGCTCAGCCATTAAAAAAAAGAAAAGTTCCATCTGTAAAGAAGACTTATAGTCCAGCCTCGTTTTTGATTTCACGACCCAGTGCAGTCTAGCTCTTTAAGACCGACCCCATGTCACTGCAGGACCCAGTTGCACTGTCAGTCTCATGACCCATCATGACCCATCTCATTAACCTTTTTCATACCCCTGTGTCATCATGCCGTGTCCTTGAAGTGTTTTCCCTCTGTCTGTGGGATGTCATTGCACAAATTCCAACTTCTGAAGCGTGCTGTGGAGAAGCAAGGCTCAAGACAATGAACGTTTATGGATGGCTGAATTCCTCTGCCCAGCTCTTTTCTTGAAGGAATTGCACCAGCAGCACAAATTTGACAGGGAGAGGTTTAAGAATTGCCTGTGTGTACAGCAGTTTGTTCTCTACGGCCTATGTGTACAGCAGTTTGTTCTCTGTGGACCATGTGTACAGCAGTTTGTTCTCTATGGACCATGCATACAGCAGTTTGTTCTCTATGGCCTATGTGTACAGCAGTTTGTTCTCTATGGACCATGCATACAGCAGTTTGTTCTCTATGGCCATGTGTACAGCAGTTTGTTCTCTATGGCACCATGCATACAGCAGTTTGTTCTCTATGGCCAATGTGTACAGCAGTTTGTTTAGCATGCTATGTTTGTTCTCTATGGCCATGCATACAGCAGTTTGTTCTCTATGGCCATGTGTACAGCAGTTTATTCACTATGGCCCATGCATACAGCAGTTTGTTCTCTATGGCCCATGCGTACAGCAGTTTGTTCTCTATGGACCATGCATACAGCAGTTTGTTCTCTATGGCCTATGTGTACAGCAGTTTGTTCTCTATGGCCCATGCATACAGCAGTTTGTTCTCTATGGACCATGTGTACAGCAGTTTGTTCTCTATGGCCCATGCCTACAGCTGTTCTTTATGGACCATGTGTACAGCAGTTTGTTCTCAGTACAGCAGTTTGTGCTTTATGGCCCATGAGTACAGCAGTTCTCTATGGACCATGTGTACAGCAGTTTGTTCTCTGTACAGCAGTTTGTTCTCTATGGCCCATGTGTACAGCAGTTTGTTGTCTATGGCCCATGTGTATAGCAGTTTATTCACTATGGCCCATGCATACAACAGTTTGTTCTCTATGGACCATGTGTACAGCAGTTTGTTCTCTGTGGCCCATGTGTACAGTGGTTTGTTCTCTGTGGACCATATGTATGGCAGTTTGTTCTCTATGGCCCAAGTGTACAGTAATTTGTTCTCTTGGTGTCTGTGGCCACTCGGATCAGTTCCACTAATCCTTGTAGCTGCTTGCAGATACCATGAAGAGGCGGATAGGGTGGGGAGTATGGTACAGCCCGGTGATAGAATGCTGGACCCATGATCGGAAATATCCAAACGTACAAAAGGTTCAAAAGAATGATATTTTTGTTGACAAAACATAACCGTTGGTTTCATTTTTATTTTATTTATTAAAAATTTTTTCATGCTTTGCATGATCGGAAAGGTCATGGGTTTGATTCCCAGTTGGAGGGGCGGGGTCATTGTCTTGTGTAGTCAGCTTTCTGTGCTGACTCTTATTCTGCTGCCCGTTCCACCCCCATTTTCACTGCAAGCAGCATGCAAAAGACCCTAGTTGTTCTGACAGAAGAGCAGGTGGCAGGGGACCCAGCAGAGTGGAAGTGGGCTGACTGTGGAGGGGTGGGGGGGGGGTGGGGGGGGGGGAATGAGCTGATTATGGTGGGGGGGGGGGGCTGACTATGGTGGGAGGGAGTGGGATGACTACGGGGACCCAACAGAGTGGCAGTGGGCTGAGTATGCTGTCCAGACATGGTGTGGGAGCCCATCAGGGAAACGAGCTCACACTCGACTTGCCAGGGAATGCTTGTCACCAGTCATCTCCTCTCTTTGTGTCCCTGTGGACTGATCCTGGACCTGAAAGAGTGGAACTGGTGCATGAGAGTTTCTGCACTAAAGCAAAAACAAACGAAAAGGTGTTAAAGGCACAGGCCAGAAATGATTCATTGAAGCTTCCCCCATGATCTTTGCATGCAAGGAAATAGCCCCATGTACAGAAAATCAGGCATTACAGGGATTCAGGGATCAGAGTTTTAAGCTTGGCTGTTTGAGCTACCTGCAGGTACACAGGGCTGCTTGAGCCACCTGCAGATACACAGGGCTGTTTGAACCACCTGCAGATACACAGGGCTGTGAGGGCCACCTGCAGATACACAGGGCTGCTTGAGCCACCTGCAGATACGGGCTGTTGAGCCACCTGCAGATACACAGGGCTGTGTGAGCCACCTGCAGATACCAGGGCGTGTGGGCCACCTGCAGATACACAGGGCTGCTTGAGCCACCTGCAGATACACAGGGCTGTTTGAGCCACCTGCAGATACACAGGGCTGTGTGAGCCACCTGCAGATACACAGGGCTGTGTGAGCCACCTGCAGATGCACAGGGCTGCTTGAGCCACTTGCAGATACACAGGTGGGTGGGAGGGAAAAGGGGTAGGGTGGCGATAGCTCATAGCCAGTGCTTCTGTAGAGTTTGGGAACTGTGTATGTATGTGGACATGCACTGCAAAATAATGTATTTATAGACATGCACCACAAGTGGTGGTGTGCACCTGGGCATGCTTCTAATAAGTTTTATTTCCTTAGCTGGATATTTAGCCACCTTAGCTGGATATTTAGCCACTTTAGCTGGATATTTAGTCTCCATTTAGTCACATTAGCTGGAAATTTAGTCACCTTAGTGGGATATTTAGTCATTCTGACCTGTGTACTGTGTGGCTGGTGGTTTGTTAGTAGTACTCTTTATTTATGCGTGGAGTGAACAGCTGTATTTGCTTGTTTTGTGCTTTTTGTCATCATGGCTATTTCTGTATAGATTTTTTCCTTGTGAACATCAGGCATATAAATCTCTTGGATTCTCTGTTTCTCATTTATGTGTATGTATTTTGGGGGGTGATTGTGCTTTTGCCCCCCCCCCCCCCCCCCCCCCCCCAGCATAACAAGGTTTGTGGGGTATACTGTTTTTGTTGTTGTTGTTGGTTTGGGTATTGTTTTTGCTCTTATTTTTGGCACTTATTTTTCCTCCTTGAATCTCTAAAATCAGGTATGACCATTGTTTGTTGACATTTCTTTTTGTTGTTACCGTGAAACTGAGAGCCTTTTTCTCAGTGACTTTCCAGTACCTGTTTAATTTGCGTTAAAATACAAAACAAAACAAAACAAAACTACTGGACCTCTGATGCTAGTGCCATGCAGATGTTCTTTGTATTTACAGAACGTTTTTTGGGGTGTTTTTTGCAAATTAGAGAACAATAACATTTTGATGTGCCTCCCTCCCCCCCCCCCCCCCCCCCCCCCCCCCCCCCCCCCCCCCCC
The DNA here is from genome assembly GCA_018857735.1 of Alviniconcha marisindica. NCBI lineage: Eukaryota > Metazoa > Mollusca > Gastropoda > Provannidae > Alviniconcha > Alviniconcha marisindica. The sequence continues at coordinate 172,140 of JABMCL010000683.1, read as the reverse complement.
CCCCCCCTCCCCCACCAACACCCCCACTCCCCATCCCACCAGGTCCCTATTTCAGTCCAATTCCTTTCTGCCAATGTCTCAGTTCCTATGCAGTGATTGTGACTTGTTTAGATTGTTGAAAGGCATCGTTATTGTACTTTTCTTTTGATACTGATTTTGACTCATTTAAAAGATCGGGCAACTGAAACTGAAAAGCAGCCAGTGTCTCTTCTTCCCCTTTTCCTCCCCGTCTGATTCCTAATAATTATGACCATTACCTTGGGTCCTATGCACCAGTGGTTATTGATTTTGGTCTGTTTAGAATGTGGAAATGTTTGACTTTTATTTTGATAGCCGTTTTTGACTTGTTTAAACGTTGATGTGGGTGTATGTAATGGTGAGAGCGAGGCCAGCTGTGTCTGTGGCAACAGCTTTAACCCCTTCACTGCCCCAGCCTGTAAAATTTCCAGGCTGAAAGATGCAGGGACGCGCCTGCAGACGGTACATTTTCCGGTCTTTTAACACGTCTACTTTCAATGCTATGCATTTTGATGAAAATCCTTTCTCATGCCAGTGTGAAAAAGAAGACACAAAGGCTTAACGGCTTAAATTTCGCACTTTTATGGGTCGTTTTGAAATGACATCATGGCAGTGAAGGGGTTAACTAGCCTGTAAAATGTCGGGGCTGGAAAGTGCATTCAGGCACCTGCAAACAGAATATGTTTCGGTCATAGAGCAAACCTGCTTTTAATCCTGTTGATCCGTTCACATGCTAATTCAGAGTTTAAGAAAAATTTCACACTTTATTAGTTGTTTACAAAATGACAGCGCGGCAAGTGTGGCAGTTAATGGGTTAACTTTTTCTTCTTCTTCTCAGAGACTACGTAAGCAAGATCTGTCAAACTTTGCACGATGATAGGTTTTAGTTTGACCTTTTTGTACCAGATTTGTGACAGGTGCATCTTCGAGCGTTAGCAAGCTAAAATTGCAGTCAGATTGTGTTGGCTGTGTGATCAGGTTTACCGTATGAATTGTTACATACATGGAGGTGGTGATATATGCACAGAGTGCTTTCAGAGTCTTTGGTGTGGATTTAATTAAGCTTCACTGGAGGAGGTAATTAATGTGTTTTCCAAATTTAGCAAAACAGCAACATTAGCTTTTTGTCCTCATACCCTTAAATGAGGTTTCAAAGTGTGCATGCTGTTAGTTGTAACCTGTTTTATTTTGTTTGTTTGTTTGTTTGTTTGTTTGTTTAAACAGATCAGAGTTGCCTATAGGCACAAAAATGTAAAAAAACATTTTTTTTTAAATGTAGAAACTGAGGAACTGCAAAGCAGTGTGGTTGACTGGGTGTAAACAAAAACCAGGTTCCTAAATGTTTTTCATTTTTGAGCCAATAGGCAACTTCGATCAATTTGAACATATCATCACAAAGGCATCCTAATGACACACACTTTAGATTTCATTTTTTGTATAAGGACAAGTTCTTAGTCTTACCTGTGGATTTCAGGCTATGATTATGATTATTCATTGCATGATTGTTAACCGTTTCACTTTCTACAAGTTTTCAAATTATTTCGGTGCAGTTTCCTGCCAAGAACTGTCCCAATAAAAGGTTAAGCTGTTTTGGCCAAAATTGATGCTTTTGAGAACTTTGTTGCCTGTAAGAATTTGAGATATTATGGGACAGGAAGCTGAACAGCATCCTACAGGCAGACAAAAATCATTTTGCCAATGGCATCACATGACATTGTAAGGGCATGGAGAGGGTTAAACAGACATGATCCTAAAGAGTAAATGTTTTAAGTAAGTTGAAAAAAAAAGAGGGGGGGGGGAACTAGACATTTTTGTAGCATCTCGCCTCTGGCTCTTAAAAGGCACTTTTCAAATAAAGAAAAATATTGAAATAAAATGAAAGCCAATCCTGTTGTATCAGACACACCATTGCAAAGCAACACATGCAGAGGAATTAATGAACACATGTCCGATCTGGTTTGGCCTAACAGTAAGGTATTAGGCTGGTAAGCAGAGGGACCTCAGTTCAGATTCACTTCGGCTCTCCTTTCTCTTCGAAAAGTTGTGGTCTCTGGACACTGTCTTGTGACTTTGTCTCTCACAATTAATAAAACATTAAAATGGCTTTCATCACTGCCCACCTTAATGCAGGAGTCATTCTGGTGGTAAAAGTGTAGCGATAGGTATAATAGTCTCCCTCTCCCCCGCCTCCACAAACCCATCCCCCCCCCCCCCTTCTCCCCGTCCCTAATAAGCCGTACGGTTTCTGTGGACGTTAAGCACCACGTTTACTTACTTACTTACTCTGTAAAGTCCTTAATGCAGCCACTTTGGGGCTGTGTGTGGTGAACACCTCACCTCCTTTGGGAAGATAACTGAACCTGGTGTCACAGACCCAATTCTTAGGTCACGGGTGTGTGTGAATGTGAGTCAGATGAGCATTTGTTGTTGCTCTTGTTGTTTGTGCTGTGTGTGCCTGTGAAAATAACATGTGTCGGCTGGAAACTCAGTCAAGGGATCTAACTTGGAGTTAAATCCCTTAGAGTTAAGTCCCTTGATGGTAGTTCTGTGTGTTGGAACTGATGCTCTATTCCTGGCTGTATGACAGCTGTCCGTCAGTGAGAATGCAAATCTACACCTACATGTTTCTTCGTGTCAAGAGAAAATGTATGGGCTTGTAAAAAAAAAAAATGTTCCTATGATATTCTGCATTTATAATGATACATTCACTGCTGCTTGGTTTGTTCACATGGCTAATCACACAGCAATTGTTTGGTCTTTGTCTTTCCCCATTGTGTGTGTGTGTGTGTGTGTGTGCATGCATGTGTGGGTGTGCATGCATGTGTGGGTGTGCATGCATGTGTGGGTGTGGGGGTGATGCATGTGGGTGTGTGTGTATGGTGTGGGTGTGCATGTGTGTGTATGTGTGTGTGTGTGCCAACTGTCTGCTTGTTGGATTTTTTGTTTCTTGGTTTAGCAAGAGACCTTGCAATTGATTTTCCTTTCTCTTTCTCATTTACTTTTTCTCCTTTACTTTTTTTGTTTTGTTCATCTGGTGATGACTATTAGTTGTTGACAGGACAGTAAACTAACTGACCACTAACTGACCACCCCTTTTGAGCTGGACTAAAGATAATGCATTGACATACATTTCATGCGTAAGACATTTTGCTTGTAAAAATAACTTCTGTGTTCATCTTTTGATTCCACGAATACAATATACATAAATGCATGTTTCTAACAATAGACTGCACATGCATGTTTATGGAAAGAAGCACCTTCTCTCTTACATAAGGAAATGTAAGTGAGATTGTGGAGGAATGCAAGCAGCATTTTTGTTGTTAATGCTTTTGGTTGCTAATGTTGAGGCAATGATGGCCAGTTCTGAAAAAAAGGGGATTTTTTTCTTTCTTGAGAATCTCAGAAACCATGCAAGCTCCACTCCATTTCTCCACTTGATTTTTGTGTACTGCTTTTAACTTTTCAAAATTTACTTTTGCAGGTAAGTGGGGTTTTTTGTTTGTTTTTTGTTGGTTATTCTTTTTCTTCTTCTACTTCTTCCTCTTTTTTTTCTCTCTCTTTTTTTTCCTCTACATTTTTTCTTCTTTCATTTTTGATAATTTGTTTTGAAACTGAGGTTTGATTCTTCAGGCATTATACTTATTAAGCCTTGTGTGGTATTTAGTCGAAGTTTTATTAAACTTTTTGAACTGTGTGAATTGATTTTAGTGTTTTGTGTGAGTTTTTGCTCGTGATTTGCAAACTGGCTCTTGTACTCCACACGCGAGGTGCTGGTACCAGTAGTAGGTGTAATCCTCCGTTCTTTTCTATGCTGGTGGCTTTCACTTTCAGCTTCTCTCTTCTCTTTACTGTCTCCGACAGAAACCCTCTCTGGATTCATTCAAAAGCAACCTAAAAAAAAAAATCTTACCAAAACTGTAGACCTGCCATGTTTTCTGTTCCGCACTGCTCTCTTCATCTGTCTCGAGTCTCCTTTTGCTGCCCGTTTTAAGCTGTGTTGTGTAAATTTAGCTTTGTATAGTCAGAATGCTGGTGTGTGTGGGTGCCTGTGTGTGTGTGTGTGTGTGTGTGTGTGTGGTGTGTGTGTGTGTGTGTGTGTGTGTGTGTGTGTGTGTGTGTGTGTGTGTGTGTGTGTGTGTGCATATGTGTGTGCATGCATGCTTAGAATAGTCTATGTACAAGATTTTGCACTTTACAAATACTTTTATTACTATTATTAGGAACTCATGGGTTTGAGTCCCTCCTGCTTTTGGCAACTGCTGCTGAATTCTTCTGTACTACATCTTGCACCCCCCCCCCCCCCCCCCCCTTCCTCCCTCCCCCCCCCCCTCCCCTCTCCCTCCCCCTCCCTCCCTCCCTCCCCCACCTCCGCCAATGCTGGTCAAATTGATTTAAGATCAGTGGGGCATTTGACACAAAATCAGAGTTCAGGAGCTGTGTGAAAGTTGAGGTGGCCGTCCTGGGCCCCCCATCCCTAATAAGCCTGATGGTTTCTGTGGACGTATAAAGCAACACTGAAACAAACACACAAAAATTATGAGGGTTCTTAGCTTAGTTTTTCTTCCACCTGTTTGATGGAACATACTCCGAGAGTGAGATGGCTACTTGCTGGAGCAGTCAGCACATTCTGTTAAAGGCACATGTGCTGATGCGGTGTGTTAATTAATTGCCTTGAAAGTGACATCTTGATGAGTGGGGTCAGAAAGGTGGACATTTTATTGCTGTTGTGGTCACAGTCTTTGCCCGTATGACATTTTTTGTCCATTTCTTTTTTATATTTAAAAAAAAAATGGTGACTTAGCATAAACAAAAAGGGAATAGAAGACACTACCTCCCAGGACCAAAAAGAAGTTGGAGACATGCTATTATCATGATAAAGCGAGAGAGATTTATTCAAGGTCTTACCTTGTCATGCATGTTGAAGGTGTCATTGAGCAAGTCACTGTTCCGCATTGTTAGAAAGTGAATCAGTGGTGTATGTGTCAGCTTTACTTGCCAGTAAAATGTAGCGCACTGTGGATCACTTCGCATTTCTTAGCTTGTGCAACAAAAGGGTTACAGAGACGATATATCTAAAACAAAGTTTGACACAGTTACCGTATTATATTGGTAGGGTAAAAAAGAAAAAGAAGAAGAGAGAAAAAAGAAGAAGGAGTTCTTAGAGTTGAGACATGTATCATGTTGCATCTTTGGAGTCAGGGCTATTGCTTCAGAAGTGTTTTGATTTCCTTAATATTATGGAGAATGGTGGGACACCCATCCAATTAACCCAACGATGTGATGAAGATGAGCATATGCATAGGGCTTAGCTATTGGCGTTATCTCTTTTTTTCCTTTCCGTTTCAAGCAATCAAAACACTGACGGCAAGCTCTGTATAGAGAAGGTGTTTATGTTATTATATTTCATGAGAATTGGAGATGGTTGAAAGTCGAGAGTCACATTAATTTAGCTGTCTTTTGTCTTCCATGGTTGTGTACAGTGGATGCAGAAGTTAGGATGCTGTCAGCTGGGAGCCCAGAGGTTTAGTGAGGCTGCAATAGATCAGGGTTCCCAACCGAGGGAACCTTAATTTCTGCATCCACAGCGCCACACCATGGAGTGGACAGTAGACGCATGGTAACGATTTTTTTTTGTGTGTGTGTGTGTGATGATGATGATGATGATGATTATGAAATGAACATGTTCTTACGTCTCTGTAAGTGGTCTGGGCTCTAAAGAGATGGGGCAACATAAATAAAAATGTCATCTTGCCATGCATGGCAACAAACCTTGTTCGGTATCTGAACCTTTTTTTGCAAATCAATGGAAAGTTGATGTTGATAATGATTGCTTTTATATAGCGCCCCACCATGGAGTGGACAGTAGACGCATGATAACGATTCGTGTGCAGACTCATGCACTCTTGTCACATGCGACTCTAAATGAGAGACTGTAGATTTTTACAGCCTGCTTTGAATATCCACCCAAGAGGTATAGTTGCAGCATTGTTTGGTTCTTTACATGGCTGGATTCTGACGGAAGTGATGTTCTGGGTAGATGGTCGCACAGCTGGGTTACCTTGCTGTGTATGCAGTGGCAATGAACCTTGTTATTTTCAGAGTGCTGCGGATAGCTATGAACCTGGTTATTTTCAGGGTGCTGTGTGTGGTGGTGAACCTGGTTATTTTCAGGGTGTTGCATATGGCAATGAACCTGGTTATTTTCAGGGTGCTGTGTTTGGTGGTGAACCTGGTTATTTTCAGGGTGTTGTGTATGGCAATGAACCTGGTTATTTTCAGGGTGCTGTGTTTGGTGGTGAACCTGGTTATTTTCAGGGTGCTGTGTATGGCGATGAACCTTATTTTCAGGGTGCTGTGTATGGCAAGGAACCTTGTTATTTTCAGGGTGCTGTGTGTGGTGGTGAACCTGGTTATTTTCAGGGTGCTGCATATGGCGATGAACCTGGTTATTTTCAGGGTGCTGTGTTTGTTGGTGAACCTGGTTATTTTCAGGGTGCTGTGTATAGCCATGAACCTTGTTATTTTCAGGGTGCTGCGTATGGCAATGAACCTGGTTATTTTCAGGGTGCTGCGTGTGGTGGTGAACCTGGTTATTTTCAGGGTGCTGCGTATGGCAATGAACCTGGTTATTTTCAGGGTGCTGTGTATAGCCATGAACCTTGTTACTTTCAGGGTGCTGTGTGTGGTGGTGAACCTGGTTATTTTCAGGGTGCTGTGTATAGCCATGAACCTCGTTATTTTCAGGGTGCTGTGTGTGGTGATGAACCTTGTTATTTTCAGCATGATCTTTTAAGTGTGAACCTTGTTACTTTCAGGGTGATGTGTATAGCCATGAACCTTGTTACTTTCAGGGCGCTATATGTGATGATGAACCTTGTTACTTTCAGGGTGATGTGTATAGCTATGAACCTTGTTACTTTTAGGGCGCTATATGTGATGATGAACCTTGTTACTTTCAGGGTGATGTGTAAAGACATGAACCTTGTTACTTTCAGGGTGATGTGTATAGCCATGAACCTTGTTACTTTCAGGGTGATGGGTATAGCCATGAACCTTGTTACTTTCAGGGTGATGTGTATAGCCATGAACCTTGTTACTTTCAGGGCGCTGTATGTGATGATGAACCTTGTTACTTTCAAGGTGCTGTATGTGATGATGAACCTTGTTACTTTCAGGGTGATGTGTATAGACATGAACTTTGTTACTTTCAGGGCGCTGTATGTGATGATGAACCTTGTTATTTTTAGGGTGATCTTTGTATTTGTGGCTTGTTTCTCAGATTAAGATTTTTGCTCTGCTTGTGTTCCATCCTGACCACATCACCATATATTCTATTTCACAGGTAAGTTGCCATAGTTCTGTTATTTACAATGAACTTATCGTGAACATTTTTCTTCTTCTAAACTTCAGCTACTGTTGGACTGTGGTACATATCCCAACCCAAGCAACCCTTGTAATGCTTTTCAGTGTGTGTGTGTGTGTGTGTGTGTAGCTTGTAACAGTAACACAGACTATGGTGTCCTGACATGACCCTGTGTGGTTCACCGGACACTAAAATCCAGCTGCTAACTTGTAACACACACACACATACACACACACACACACACGACCACACACACATGACCAAACACACACACACGACCACACACACACACACATGACCACACACACACACACACACATGACCACACACAGCACACACACACACATGACCAAACACACACACACACACACACACACACACACACATGACCACACACACACACATACACGACCACACACACACACACATGACCACACACACACACACATGACCACACACACGCACACATGACCACACACACAGGCACATGTACGCACGCACACACACAGAGTGAGATAGAAAAGAAGCTGGCGTCTTTGATGGTTTAATATCAGCTGGTTCTGAAAGCCAGTAACCACGGGAGGGGTCCAAAGAGCGTTATCACATGATGTGTATCACATGATCAGACTCACAGAATGACTAGCTCTTTGTTAAAGGACAAGCAGCCTCTACTATACACTAGCTTTTTATGTTATCCAACATGACCTGGGACTTGAACTGAAGCAGATTCAAACTGCTGATGATTATTAAAAACAGGGCATGGTACAAAGTTAGTCATGGTTTTAATTCAAACTGACACAAAGTTGTCCACAGCACAATTTTTCACTATATGAGGCTGGTTGTGATCAGGCGTATTTTCAAAATTAATTAAAGCAAACATTAAAATCACTATGAATACAAAGTAATTAATTACACAAGTTAACAACATGAGATCTATGTCAAAGAACTTTGAAACTGAGCAGAACGCGGTGGTTTTGTTCAAGTATGCATAATTCACAGGGTATGCAAACATTGGACAAAATGTGAGACTGGTACATTACAGGGACACCAGACACTTGCTCTTTTGGATATTATTGAATGGTGAAAGGATGCCTTTCAGCTTGAAGTTCAAAAAGGTTCAAATTTCAACAGATACAGTGTTCAGTTCTCCCCCCACCCTCTCTCTCACTCTCGCACCAAACACACACAAACACACACACACACACACACACACGGTTCTTCACAAACATTTTCAGTCTCAGCTTTCAGGAGAAACAAATAAAAAATTAAATGCTCTTCTACTATTCCTGTTATTTCCAGCCAACCAAGTGTCACTGACAGTCAACTGAAGAAATTTAAGATGAACTGCATTTGCAAAATGCATTTCAATCATTCCAAATTCTCGCAGAGAGCCGCATTTCTGCCACAAGCTGCAGCGTTATGAAACCAAGTGTCACTGACAGTCAACTGAAGAAATTTAAGATGAACTGCATTTGCAAAATGCATTTCAATCATTCCAAATTCTCACAGAGAGCCGCGTTTCTGCCGCAAGCTGCAGCGTTACGAAGGCCTGAGGAACTGGCCATCAGAGGGGGGACATGGCTGGTAGGAGGAGTTGAAAGGGGGCCAATAACGTTGAAATACTGGCCCAGCATCACAATTAGTTCCGAGGGGAGGAGAGAAAAAAGATTGCGTACATATATAATATAAGAAATGGATGAAATAAATTACAGCACAACAAACGAGTGGGCCTGCTTTTTCACTGTACAGAAACTACATCTAGCCCATGATAACACACTTGGTAAGTCATAATGAGGATTTTGAGCGTGACCGTACTTTAGCAAAAAAAATTATATATATTATGCTTCCTTTTAAACAAGAAGAGCAAATGCTTGACTACACATAGTCAAGTATTCCTTTCTCCTACTCCTCTAAGGCAGGAAAAAAACATCAGTTATCTCTTATGAATGAATGCTAAACTTCCATCAGGCATGCTCTTCATGATCATGCCCATACACGCAGTTGGCATACAAAGTTTAAACCTGTCTGGATAAGAACTTGTCAAAGAAACAGTCTTGAAAGCTCTCATGTCGCCAGCACAGTATGCAAGAAAGCACCAACATTACGATTTCCGTTTCACATCCCAGAGTCAGAAATAGATCTTAACGATTCCACAAAGTCTGATATTGATCGGGTAAAAACTGCTGAAGAATACAAATTTCAGCGCCAGATGTATGGTGCCTCCGTGACAGCGGTATGAATAGGTACAGCCCCGTAAGTATCATTGTCTTGCAAGTTTAATTAATATGAACAGCATTCATAATGAACTGAGAAATCCCACTGGATTTGCTACAGACAGCCAGCTCATCATTGTAGATTACATTAGACTCTTTTTAAGGAGTCAGAAACACTCGGTCTTTTTAAGGAGTCTGGAATAGACTGTCTTTTTAAGGGAGAAACAGAATGTCTTTTTAAGGAGTCAGAAATGATGTATACAAAGGGGGTGTTTTGTTTTTTGTTTTGCTCTCAAAAGCAGTCTCTCTAAAATAACAAATATTTCAAGCAGATGGAAGTGTGCCAAGTTTGTTGAACAGTATCTTTTGCATTATGACATGAAATCATTATTAGTTTATTATGATTGTTATCAGTCAAGTGAAAACTCCAACAAACTTGGCTTTAGAACGGGTTCTTCATTTGGCTTTACCTGGTTTTACTGATGGGGTTATTAGTCTGCAGGTACATTCGTTTAATATAACAATGTCTCGTACCCAAGTCGGCATGGAGGGACTTAAAAAAATACATATAAAAAAAAGGGGGGGGGGGGGGAGAGAGAGAGAAGCACCTATTACAGCTACTGAACACAAACAGATCAAAATTAAGGTCAATCACAGAATGAAAAAAAGAAAGAAAGAAAAAGAAAAGAAAAAAGATAGTTTGAACTTTGGAGAGCAATTGAGTATTTGACTTTTATGCTACATGAAATGGCTTGATTGGAGTTAGGGCAATTCAAGAAACATTGTGAAAATGATGCTATAATTTGGGGGTGGGGTAGGGTGGGGCGGATGAGATGAAGTGGACTGGATGGATGGGGAGAGGGGGTGGGGGGTGCTAATGTAGTATGAAGCCACACAACTATCTCAGAGGTTCCAAATCCTACTAATGCAGTATGAGGCAACACAGCTATCTCGTCAAAAGGTGGTTCAAAACACAGTCCTATTTCTTGACCGAATATAATCCATGACATGACCATTATATTGTGTTAATTATTATCTCACAAACATAAATTAAAAAATTTAAAAAATAAATAAATCTAAACTGGGTCACGACACTTTACTTGGTGTCGGTCTGCTGACTTCAATTTTCAGCAAAAAGTATAAATAAACTGGCATCAAGTCCAGTTCCTTTACACTCCATCACTGCAGAAACTGAAGCAACAACAACCTTTGCATGTTATGACTTCCGTCTGTGATGGAAAAACCAGTTTGGGAGCATGCACTTCAAGGTCTGTTGCATCTTCTCACAACAGAAGTTAACGATAAACTTAAAACACCACAGACATTATCTTAAAACCGAGTTGTGCCGCTAAATTCACAACACTTGAACAACAACAAACAAGTAAAACCAAGTATAACTGGGGTGGGGTTGGGGGGCAGGTGGGAGTTGAATAAATAATGGCTTGGTTTGTGCCATTTGTTTAGGAACTTAAAAAATGTAAAAGAACAGGTAAGGCTACAATGGTTTGTGTAAACTGAAAACAGGGAGGTCAGGAATCGAGTACACTGTATCTGAGCTTGGGTCGGGAGCACAACAATCTATAAAGAATGGGTTACAAACACGTGTTGGGTTTGTGGTAGTTGATCACAAAGTTGTCGACGATGAAATGAATCAGTAGGGCACACGCTAAACAGAAATTAAAACCAAATGAGGAAATTAAAAGGGGATTGTTAAAACCAAAGTATCACAGCTGAAACCGCTGACTGAAAGTCGTTCAGTCACACAACGTTACAAGTCTTTTGCAATGCAAGGTTAACATTATACTGTTGTTAGCAAAATTAATATTACACACACAAAAACAAGCACTTTATATGCTTGCATGTCTACACAACATATTGCCTGTCTTGAATCACAAATGAAAACCAGGACATTGTTTGTTCATGTTAGTTAGCAGAAAAGGGCAGTACCTGAATCTTACGCATCTTTAGCTCGCACTTCACACGGCCAGGATCAGCTCGGCCATGGCCATGTCTGTACACGCTTTTTTGCACAACAGGGGGAGGGGGGGTGGGGGCATAGGTTTTTGCACCCGCCGGGGAGAAATTAAAAACGAAGAACAAAAAATAACAACTGTTGAAGTTCGATTCTTTGAAGTTTTTCAGTCTGGAACTCGGTGTCCAGGAAACTGAAACCTCTGGGGGCACGTGGTGCCAATGAAGATTGTCAGAAAACGAAGTCGTCTCCGGAGGCATCTGAGATTGTGTTCCCATCTCTGTAATCCTCGCTTTTTTTTTTGTTTCTTCAGATCAAACCGATGAAGTCAGGCGGATCTAGGATAAACCGAAGAGATCACTGCATGCCACCAAGTGTGAAAGGTGTCCATTGCGTACGGGTAGGTCGTCAGCACAGGCTGTCCGTGTTCTCCGGGGGAGAGTGTTGGCAGTTCAGAAAAAGCAGAAGGAGCGATGTCACAGATCTATCTTCACTCGGGCAATAACGTGCAACAGGAGGATTGGGATTCGGGTGGGAAGGGGGAGTGGGGGGGAGGGGGGGGGGGGAGTGTTACACCAAGTCAGCAGAATTCATTGTTGAGAGGCAGCTCGGGGAAGAGAAGGACCTCTTGGCGTGGGGCTGGGCATGAACTGGTTTGAGTTTTTCGTTGAGCTTCAGCGCATGCTATCACATCTTCCCTGAGAAGAACGTCTAGTGCAAGTGACTCTCTACGGGACACTGGCTGGCAGGGGGGCAGGGCTGTGAGGATGCAGAGGCGGGCGGCGCCACCGAGACGGGACTAAAAGAGCGGAGGTTTCGTGCATCTTCCACAGCGTGTGTTCAGGCCTCGCTGTCCGGCATCGTCGGGGGGTACCCCGGCGCAGCGCATCAGACCAGCTTCCTGTCTCGCCTGCCATCCGTTCAGGCGGTCCATGTCCGTAGGTTCCAGCCATCAGTTACTCCCGAATGTCGGGAGGAAAAACAAGCCCATCTCTCTCTCAAGCCCCGAGGAACAGCTCTACTGTCATGATGCCATTGTTGTCAGCTCGCTGATTCTGCCCACGAACCGTACCAAGAAAAGAAAAAGAAAGAAAAAAAAAAAAAAGGAAAAAAAAAAGAGGAAAAAAATCACCACCTTGCACTCTCTGAGAAGTTATGCTCCAATTTGCTTTCTCTCTCTCTCTCTCTCGTTCTCTCTCTCTCTCTCGTTCTCTCTCTCTCTCGTTCTCTCTCTCTCTCTCTCTCTCATTCACACTGTCCGTCCGGTCCACCTCCGAAGCCTCATTTCTTGTCCCCCGGGTCCTTTTTGACTTTGGAGTCTTGCGCGTGGGGGACGGGCGCAGAACTGGTGCTGCTGCTGCCGCTGCTGGGGCGAGGGTGGAACGCGGACTGCTCGCTGCCGGTGCTCTTGTTATCACTGCCCCCCTCCCCCTCCTCCTCTTCCTCAATGTCAAACTGGAAGCGGGTGTTGGGGGTGGACTCCCCAGGTTCCTCCCCGGCTTCGCGGGTGGAGCAGAAGGAGGCGGATGGGGAGATGGGTATCATGGAGTGGTACCAGTCACGATTGTCTTCCAGCGTGTCCAGGATGTCGGCGGCGTCCGGGTAGACCAGGTCGGCCCACGTCTCCCACAGCGGGTGGACAATGTAGTCGATGAACCCAACCTGGAAATGGAGAGCGAGACGACGGTTACAGCTTTCATCAAACACAGAGAGAGAGAGAGAGAGAGAGAGAGAGAGAGAGAGAGAGAGAGAGAGAGAGAGAGAGGAGAGAGAAGGCAGTGGGATTCCTGAGATTTCAAATTGCAACTGCTGCATTTTAAGAGGGAAATTCCTGTTCAAGCAGGCGAAAATTAAAACAAATAAGAATAAAACAACAACAGTCTCAATGGACAGGACTACATTAAAAACAACAACAAAACAAAAATCTGTGTCAATGGACAGGGCTGTATTAAACGTTAATCAACAGCAAGGACACAGCACGCCACGCCACGCCACGCCACTTTCACCCTTCATCATTTCACGGGCACGCACCTGTGACTTTTCCACGGTGGCCGTGTGCCGGTCACACATGGGCGAGATGTCCAGCCCCTGCTGGCGCTCCATGTCGCCCTGTCGGAAGAACTCCTCCATCACCCGGTCCACCCAGGTCCGGTACAGGTCCAGAGGCTTGGTGGGGTTGCTCAGGTCCGAGCAGTGCACCATGTTCTGGAGGACCTGGACAACAGGGAAAAAATGGCTTTACAATTCATCCACCAAAGTAAAAACTCGACTTCAAAGAAGGTCAAACGGTGCTTGGTGGGGTCGCTCAGGTCAGAGCAGTGCACCATGTTCTGAAGGATCCGCAAAACAATGAATGCATAAATAAATAAAACGGTGAAAAAATGTTTTGCAATTTACCCACAAATGTAAAAACAACTGACCTGACTTTGGTGACAGCGGAACAAATCGAGCGTCATCTTTTCGTCTAGTTTACTACGGTGAAGTGTAACTATTCCCCTCACTTCCCATCCCACCCCTTTCTGAATGTCTGAGATGTGATAAATAGTACCTGTTACTGAGTGATCAGGGGTTGGAGGGGTGGGGGAGGGTCGCAGTGGGGATCAGAAAGAAAGAAAAAAATGAACTGCCTTGTGACCATTGTGAGGGGCGAAGGCTGATGACAAAACTGGAGGTGGGCATCATTCTCTGGCACCGAGAGCCTTAATTCACACACCTGAATGCGGTCGGTGTAGTTGTCGAGGAGAAGCACCCCCGAGCCGGCCACCTTCTTGGTCTCCACCATGGTCTTGAGGTCGGCCAGGAGACTCATGTGCTTGGACATGTCGGTGGCGAGGACCATGTCGATGACCATCTTGCGCAGCGACTGTCGCTGCTTCTTGGTGAGGTTGACGAAGATGTCGCAGTTGTCCTCCTGCAGTAGTTTGAAGGCCACGGCCAGGTGGTGGTTCTCCAGCACGCTCTCGTCGTTGTACATCAGTGCCAGCTCAGAGCCTGCAAAAGACAAAGAAAAGTTCAGACCAGTCCTCCGTGGACCTGCTTCTTGCGCGAACGACTTTTTGAAACCCGATGAGGTACGGACAAAGCCTTCCCGAACTATTTAACACAGCACCGCCGTAACAACAACAACGTTCATGGTTTGAGTAGTGCATTCAGACTGATAACAGACTCGACAAAACAATGCCCCCCTTTTCATTGCCTAGAAAACATGTTAAACAAAAACTCAATCACGGTAATATATGGCTGGCCTGATTACTGGGCCCAAAGAGCAAAACCAGTCCCCGAGTCTGACGGAAGAACAACACTGACAGAACCGAACGTTCGATTGTGGGCGGAGACTGCGCCTGTTCCAAACCAACACCGCCACCACACCGAATCCTTAGAAACACAAAACCAATTTCAGGCAGCAAGCCCTTTCCAGCGAGAACAGCTAGTCCATCCCGAACGCCAACTGCACTCGGGTGCTGCGAGCAGGTTCCCCCCATGCTGCTGCCCTCTGCACAGATGACGTGGGGAGCTGGGGTGAGGGTGGGGGGGGGGGGGGGGGGGGGTTAGGAGTGGAGCGAGTCTGCCCTCTGCAGAGATGACGGGATGACCGGGGCAAGAAACTGAAACAGGAGCGGAGGAGTGGGGGCGGGAGGGGGGGGGGGGGGGGGGGGTTCGGGGGCCTTAAGGGAGCGGCCGAAAAACACTCGAGCGGTCAATACTCTCCCCGTCTCCAGACAATCTGAGGCGGGAGTGAAAGGAAACCCTTCCTCAGCTCGTCACGTGTGTTGCCTTCCCAGAGACACTGGGAGCTGAACTTGTTTTCCAACTCTAGCAGGGGAGTCGAATGAAGCTAATGGTTCAATGGCAGTCTGAAGGCTCTTATCAGAATAATGCGGTTACCCCCAGCCCACCTCCACTCCTATACCCATCTCTCTTTCCAGACTCCCCTCCCTGCTGAGAAAGTTAAAGAGATCCAACCAGGACAGTCTGCGACTCCACTCCTGTACTACCTGACCTGGTTCTGTGAAGGCAGACGGGAGATCGAAGGGGTTGGAGGCGAGGAAGAGGTGGCAAGAAATCGACCTTAAAGCTACAGTTAAGCTCCTCAGACACTTCTAGACAAACCCAGCCAGCCAGCCTCGCATCTCACAGGGACCCCGTCCATCTGGCAAGCAGCTCTCCAGCCAGGGACACTACACTTGTTGTTGAGATACTACACTTGCTGTATAGACACTACACTACACTTGCTGTATAGACACTACACTTGTTGTTGACACTACACTTGCTATAGAGAGACTACACTGGCTGTGGAGACACTACACTTGTTCTATAGACGCTACACTTGCTGTATAGACACTAAACTTGATACAGAGACACTACACTTTGAGACACTACACTTGCTGTGGAGAGACTACACTTGATATAGAGACACTACACTTGCTGTAGAGAGACTACACTTGCTGTAGGGACACTACACTTAGAGACACTACACTTGTTGTAGAGACACTAAACTTGCTGTAGCGACACTACACTTGATATAGAGACACTACACTTGCTGTAGAGAGACTACACTTGCTGTAGGGACACTACACTTAGAGACACTACACTTGCTGTATAGACACTACACTTGATATAGAGAGATTGGAGACACTACAGAGACACATGGAGACACTACACTTGCTGTAGACAGACTACACGTGCTGTAGGGACACTACACGTAGAGACACTACACTTGCTGTATTGTCTATGATCCCGCCAGCTAAGCGAGCAGCGCCCCCTGGGCTGGCAAGTGGCTGTACTCACTTGTGTTGATGAGGTATTGGTTGGTGAGTCCCGGGTGGTCCACGTCGTGGATGGCACAGGCAAAAATGGCGGCCAACGTCTCTAGACCAGTGAACACATTCTGCAACACGCAAACCAACACCAAAAAATAAGCTACGATTTATTTTGTTTTTGTTTTTTCTCTCTTCCAAGTGGTGTGTGTGTGTGTGTGTGTGTGTGTGTGTGTGTGTGTGTGTGTGTGTGTGTGTGTGTGTGGAGAGAGAGGGGGGGAAGGAGTGTGTGTGTGTGTGTGTGTGTGTGTGTGTGTGCGCGCGCGCGCGCGTGCGTGCGTGCGTGTGTGCGTGTATGTTGGTGGGTGGATGTCCCGCTACCACGCATATCACCGACTTGACGGCAATCAGCAACATCCCAATGATAACTGATACCGATAACGAAGCAACGGCGATTTCGTCGACAGCAATACATAGTGCGTTTGCGTGCCAGTCTGGAGTCGAGGCTGGTGCAGCGAAAAAAAATGTCGGATCAAACAGTCCCCGAAAGGTTATCAGTTCCATTTCTGGACGATCTGACCGCTGTTTCCGGGGGGGGGGGGGGGGGGGGGGGGGGGGGGGGGGGGGGGGGGGGGGGGAATAACTCTGAATTACATCGCCGGAGATCGGCAAAGACAAAAACACAGCCATGCTGGCACGAAAACAAAAAGGGAGTGACGCAACCGGATGACGCACCTTTCATTTTATGCAAATACCTGTCACACCCACACACCCCCCAAAAAAACAACAACAACAACAACAAAAACACGCACTATCAACGCAGCCCCAAAACAAAAACAAAATTGCTACCAAAAAGGGCAGTGAGAGCAATGAATCGCGTAACAGCAGTTAGCTCGGTAGCTGCCCCGAGAATAATGTGTGCGTGTTCACTAACAGTAAGGTTGAACTCTGCTGCAGTTTTAAGAGAACTGCTGGATCGAGACTAATGGCGACAGCAGGTTATCAAGGAACCCCTCTCATAAATCCTGTTCCCGCTCTCAGGACGAGTAAACATCCGTTGATGCCTAAAACGTAAAGTCTGAGATGCAAGGATGATGTGTTTACAGCGGAAAATGGCAGTGGTTATGGTCGTGGTGCTGGGGGGGGGGGGCAGCCCGAGGTCGGAGGACGCGAATGCCAATTGCACGGCACATCAGGACAATCTGAGACTGTTTAAAAACGAGAAATTGTGAAGCTTCTACGTACGCAGGAAATGTCTAACGAGCAATGATGTCATTCCACCGAAGTCGGTTCGTCAGGCTAACCTCTTTGTGACAAACGACTGAGGCGGAGATTCTGTTATTGCATTCCGTATAAACTGCGTGCTTTGTGTACTATATAAACATCTATACACGCACGGCGGGATGCTGTTACTGCATTCCGTATAAACAGCATGCTTTGTGTATTATATAACCATCTACACACGCACGGCGAGAGAGAGTGAGAGAGAGACAGAAAGAGAAAGAGACAGAAAGACAGACAGACAGACAGAGAAAGGCAGAGGCACAGAGAGAGAGAGAGAGAGAGAGAGAGAGGAGAGAGAGAGAGAGAGAGAGAGAGGCAGAGAGAGAGAGAGAGAGAAAGACAGACAGACAGACAGAGAGGCAGAGGCAGAGAGAGAGAGAGAGAGAGAGAGAGAGAGAGAGAGAGAGAGAGAGAGAGAGAGAGCTGTTGTCACGCTGCAGCTGATGGGCCGACCAGGAGCAGAAATGGGATCAACTGACTAACCGAAATTTACCAACACCTGGAGCGTGGAAAGGGCGGGAGGGTGGGTGGAGGGGGTTTGCGAATAAAAAGAAATTTGGGTCTTCTCGAGTTCCTCCCCAGAGACAACCCGAACAGTCAAACTGGATCAGCTTCGGACAACGTGCCCTCACTCTTCCCACTCTTCCTTTTCCACCTCACTCTTCCCACTCTTCCTTTTCCGCCGCGCGGACCGTAACTGAATTAAAACGGAGCGTGTTGAACACTCCCATCTAGCACGTGCCACCCGGCCTCACTCGCGGAGGACCGCACGCCGTATGCACGTGCCACCCGGCCTCACTCGCGGAGGACCGCACGCCGTATGCACTCCCCGCGACTAACTCCACTGAATCTCAGCAGGCAAAAAACAACAACAACAAAAACAAACAAAAACAAATTATCATCCCACAGCCGACGAAAAGATTATTCACTGCGTCAACGAACACACGCACATAATTTACATTCTCACTGGGCGATTACCAAGAGCATTAGTCATTCCGCCATGACTCTTTTTTTCTTTTCTTTTTTTCTTTTTCTTCTTCTTCTTCTTTTTCGGTTTTTTTTTTCGTTCCCCCCCCCCCCCCCCCTCCCCTCTTTTTTCCTTTTTTTCTTCTTCTTCTTCTTTTTCTCCCTTCTGCCTTTTTCTTTATCTCGCCGAGAAACGCAACTCGCAAAGATGCTGGCCGATGGTACCACACCATTATCTCCCGTTGCCGTGACATGTAGGTCAGGAATGGTGCGGGAAGATCTTCGCTAGCGCGTCAGCTGCGGAAAAACGGAGAAACGGAGGCTGAAGAACCCGCGCTGTTTCGCTGACTGGGGCACGGGGTCACTGGGCAGCAAAGGGCGCCTGGTTTCATTCTCTGATCTACCCACGGGTCGACGTCCTCTTCTCCAGGCGCAGAAAGCGGCTCCGTTGGCCTGGCGTTCTGCGCTTTGACAGCGGAGAGGATGGACCAGAAGTATGAGATAGTTCTGGAACCGTTCCGGCCTTTCTGCCATTGGTGCCAAATTCTTTCGGGCTTGGCCATGCGTACTAGGCTCAGCTACACACACACACACACACACACACACACGCACGCACACACACACGCACACACACACACACACACACACACACACACACACACACACACACACACACACACACACACACACACAGAGTAGTCCAGATGGCAGTCAAGTTCTTCTAGAGGACGATGACCCGCGATAAAAAAACTAAAGCAGGAACTAAATGAAATTCCTTGAAGTGAATAAACATTTCTGATAAAAACATTTATTTCATATTTGTTTTAAACGGGGTTCTGCGGTCAGGCATGCATTCCCAGCATGCTACGCTGCACACGGAAACCACGTGATCGCCAAGCGAGCCAATCGTTAACTACGACCTCTTGGATCCGTTTACTTCGCATCACTGGACACTTAGCAGTAAAATTGAGCAGTTGGATTTAAAACGTCCCGTCAACCCCAGAGGGTCACAGAGCTCAGGAGCTGTGTGAAAGTCGAGGTGGCCGTCCTGGGCTCCCGTCCCTAAT
>JABMCL010000683.1:130000-147500 GCA_018857735.1 Alviniconcha marisindica | reverse complement strand
CAATATTTTTGTGGCGTTTTATTTATTTTCTGTTAAATATTAAAGCCATCCCACCCCACCCCCCAAAACAACTACACACACACACACACACACACACACACACACACACAATTTTACTGCCCCTTCGTTGCCCCATTCCCACTACACTGATAGCCTGCCAGTAAGTACTGCACCCTTCCCCCTGACAAACAACGTTATGGTAGACTGGGCGCTAAAGTTCAATGATCGTATCGATCTATCTGCCCCCCCCCCAGCCCCCCCACCCCCACCCCCAACGCCCACGCCACCCTCACCCCAGCGCTGTACCCCACCTTGCCAAGTTCCTCAGTGTGCGGCGTCTCCACCCCGTACTTGGGCACGACGCCAGCGAAGCTGTTGGTGTGCTTGAGCTTGCGGATGCCGGAGATCTGCGACATGGGCCGGTTCTTGTCGGTCGGCGGCCGTTCCTTGGCGGGTTCCACCTGCTCCACAGTCACCGTGGGCAGGTCCAGCTCCTGCTGCTTGTCTGCACAGCACACACACACACACAGGGTCACGGTCAGAAAAGGTACAGTCACCGTGGGCATGGACAAAGTTAGCAAAGGTACAGTCACCGTGGGCATGGACAAAGTTAGCAAAGGTACTGTCACCGTAGGCAGGTTCTAGCTCCTGCTGCTTGTCTGCACAGCAGACACACAAACACACAGGGACACGGCTAGAAAAGGTACAGTCACCGTGGGCATGGACACAAAGGTACAATCACCGCGGGCATGGACACAAAGGTACAGACACCGCGGGCATGGACACAAAGGTACAATCACCGCGGGCATGGACACAAAGGTACAGTCACCGCGGGCATGGACACAAAGGTACAGTCACCGCGGGCATGGACACAAAGGTACAGTCACCGCGGGCATGGACACAAAGGTACAGTCACCGCGGGCATGGACACAAAGGTACAGTCACCGCGGGCATGGACACAAAGGTACAGTCACCGCGGGCATGGACACAAAGGTACAGTCACCGCGGGCATGGACACAAAGGTACAGTCACCGCGGGCATGGACACAAAGGTACAGTCACCGCGGGCATGGGCACAAAGGTACAGTCACCGCGGGCATGGACACAAAGGTACAGTCACCGTGGGCATGGGCACAAAGGTACAGTCACCGCGGGCATGGACACAAAGGTACAGTCACCGTGGGCATGGACACAAAGGTACAGTCACCGCGGGCATGGACACGGTTAGCAAAGGTACCGTCACCGTGTGCTCTCTCACACACACACACACACACACACACACACACCACACACACACACACACACACACACACACACAGGGACACGGCAGCCACGTGACATAGCCTGAAGAACCCCACAAGCGGAAGAGTCCGGGGTGGTTTTTGTTTTTGCGTTCTCTCACCTCCAAAGCGATCAAGACAATCTTGCACAATGAGTGGTGGTGGAGTGTGCAGCTCTGATCTGCTTTGTCGATGTTCTTGGCTGCTTTGCCGCTCGGGGGGGGGGGGGGGAGGGCAAGGGAGGGGGGTGGATTGATACCCTGCTGCCTAGAACGACGCGAGCAGCAGCTTCAAAGAGAGAAAATCAGCCTCGTTTGGACAATGACAGCCGAATGTCCCCACAGTTATAATTACACTGGCGCTGTCTAGATTTCGCTGTTGTGTGCTTTGGTCAACCCCATGGAAACGGAAATTGCTGAGACTCCTGAGATATCAAAGAGTCCCTTCGTCAAGTCGGGAGTAGGTCAGAATTTAGCCGTGGCTGTTTTGCCTGCCGCCAGAAATGTTGTCCTTTCGATTCACCCAACATATAACCCCATCCAATCCTGACCCACCCTCCCCTTTCCCCCAGTCTTCGTCAAACATAAACTGGCGTATGTCACGAACAGTGACTCAGCCTTCTTTTTTTCCCATTTATAAAATTTTAATAACGACTTGTGTTTCGTCGTAATAGGACCTTTCCGATGAACTGGTCGTCCTTGTGAATGGTAGCTTAACTTTCCCCCCCCCCCCCCCCCCCCCTTTTCTTCTTTAGCTCATCTATGTACAAAAAGGAGCTGGTTTAACTGGTCGTCCTTGTGAATGGTAGTTTAACTTTTCCCCCTTTTCTTCTTCAGCTCGTCTATGTAAAAAAAGGGGGTGTTTCCACATTTATTTACTTTTTACAATAAATGTTTCATACCAGTCCAAAACAGGTAGTCAGATATCGTCATACACTAAATTCAACCGTGCACCGAGAAGTGATGGGGGGGGGGGGGGGGGGAGGGGGGGGGGGCGCGTTTCAACATACTCATAAAAAAACCAACCTAATTCCGGTTACATCCACGATATGCTTAGGCTACTTGGGGATGGGGGCTCGAGGGTTATAAGGCTAGCGCGCTAAAACGAAAACGGGACCGTGAAAGACACGAAAACCCCATTCATCACCATCTTCCTGAATCAGCCCGGCCAATCAGGCGTGCCGAGATCATTAAACCAGATGCCGTTTCCCAACTTCCTCTCCCAGCGGTTTCCTTCATCTTAATCGAAAAGGGGGCCAGGGCAGGAAGTCGACCGCGATTGGTCCATCCCATCCCAACACGCCCAGCGATTGGTCCGTCGACTGAACGAGACATAAACGAGGATTAGCCGGAGCAATCTCCTGAAGACTTTTGCACTTGAGGCCGAACGGCGCAGTCAGGCGTGCAGGCTAAAGGTCGTAATCATCAGAGCGGAGCGTCGTCTGAATAAAATTAATGTTATATGCAAGTTCAATGCACCTGCTGAACTGGGGGTGGTCGTGTCGAGCTTCGAGCTTGGCGTGGGTGTCATCGACGTGTGTGTGTGTGTGTGTGTGTGTGTGTGTGTGTGTGTGTTGTGTGTGTGTGTGTGTGTGTGTGTGTGTGTGCTGTGTGCTGTGTGTGTGTGTGCGTGCGTGCACGTATGTGTGCATGGGTATGCGCGTATGTGTGCGTACTGTGTGTGTGTGTGTGTGTGTGTGTGTGTGTGTGTGTGTGTGTGTGTGTGTGTGTGTGTGTGCGCGCGCGCACACGCGCGCGTGCATGTATGTGTGCATGCGTGTGCGCATACATGTGCGTACTTGTGTGTGTGCGCGCGCGCTCGTACGTACGTGTGTGCTACGCTTGATCGACAGAACGGTGATTCAACCTCCCAGTAACCCTAATAACCGTCCGATACTGTGATTCATCGTTCTCGGGGCACCTATTGGAACTCCCCTCCCGTCGTGATCTGTTCCCAGTATTGCCACACGTGACACACACCACACGCCATCCCACTTCCTTATTACTACCGCAAAAACCGCAAAAAAGGCTCATTCTCCAACCCTCGGCGGTGTCGGAATGGACCACGTCTAAATTAGCGCTATGAATCACGCCGCGAGACTTTAGCAGTCTCCAAGGTACTGCCGGGCTTTTCATTGCAACGTCACTGTCAGAAACCAGTGCAGACGGGGTTATGCAAGTCAACGAAAAGCACAATGAACGCGTCCTTGAAATGCGAAAAGCTCGCTCCGCGGTCTGTAATTAAAAAGGACGGCAAAGCATTCCTGCAATGTACTCCCTGTGAGATCAGTCCCATGTAAAACTTATAACTTATGTCATGCATGACGCATAGCATACTAAATTTCCCACATTACGACTACTGAGTGTGCTACGTTATAATTAACCCCCCTACACCCCCTCCCCTCTCCTCCATCGCTCTCTCCACTCATTAAAGCGACAATAAACAATTAAAAAGTGGCTCCCTTGTTCCAAACACTAGCGCAGCAGTACATCAGCCGACAAGGAGTCGTGTGTGGGTGAGTGAACCTGCCAGTCGTCTGTGTTTTATCGCCGTCAGCTGTGATGTCACCAGCTGGGCCCAGGGGCGGACAACCGTGCGGTGACTTCACACAAGGAAACCTGCAGCCAGCCAATCGCCTCCCTTGGCGCCGACAGCGCAAGGCACTGACCGGGTGGGTGCAAGGCAGTGGTGGTGTAGTAGGGGAAGGGGTGCGGGTGGAGGGGGGAGGGAGGGGGGGGGGGGGGGAGTGTGGAAGGCCGGGATGGGAAGGGGGGCGGACAAAGTGGAGAACGACTGTATCATGTCAGCGACAGGACTGAATTGCAAAGCAGGTTACGTTCCTGATACACTGCTAGGGTGTGTGATGAGTAACAACTGGAGTCGTCGTCAACGCGTCGAGGGACGCAACCCAACTGCAAGACAGCTGACGTCTATGCGTTCACGTAGGTAAGTAAACATGGTGCTTAACGTCCACAGAAACCATAAGGCTTATTAGGGACGGGGAGAAGGGGGGTGGGGGGTGGGGGGAAGGGTGTATGGAGGTGGGGGGGGGGGGGAGAGGAAGTTTATATACCTATCGAATATACACTGTCTCCACCAGAATGATTCCTGCATTAAGATGGGCAGCGATGAGAGCCATTTTAATGTTTCAGTAGGAAGTGATGGACAAAGTCACAAGACGGAGTCCACAAACCACAACCTTTTTGACGAGTAGGAGAGCCAAAGCGGTATCGAACCGAGGTCCTTCCGCTTACCAGCCTAACGCCTTACCGCTAGGGCCGTTCACGGCACACAGACAGGCAATTATGCCCCGCCGCACCGACGAAGGGGTGGTGGGGAAGGGGGGAGGGTTTGGGGGGTGGGCGGGAGGCGGGGAGGAGGGGAGGGCAGAAAGAAGAAAAGCATGAGAAAGGGACAGAAAGAAAGAACAGATGAGAGAAAGGGGGAAAAAGAAACGAAAGAAAGAAAAGAACAGAAAGAAAGAGTGAGAAAGGGGGAACAGAAAGAAAAGAACAGAGGAAAGGGGAACAGAAAAGAAAGATGAGAAAGGGAACAGAGAAAGAGAGTAAGGGGGAACAGAAAACAGAGAAGGGAACAGAAAGAAAAGAACAGATGAGAAAGGGGGAACAGACAGAAAAGAACAGATGAGAAAGGGGGAACAGAGAGAGAAGAAAAGAACAGACGAGAACGGGGGAACAGAGAGAGAAGAAAAGAACAGACGAGAACGGGGGAACAGAAAGAAAAGAACAGATGAGAAAGGGGGAACAGAAAGAAAAGAACAGAACAGAACAGCTGAGAAAGCAATAACGGTGTCAATGCACGTGGACGCCGAAGTATGCGCTGGCGACTTCCGTGCCAACACAAACGCGCCCCCCTGTGCACTCCGACTGAAAAGCAAAGGGGGGCAAATGGATGAACTTTCCCCGAAGTGACGTCAGTCCTTCAACACCTACACACCCTGTGAGACGTACCGGAGATATCAGCTTTCCACACAGCATTACAAACAAACAGCGCGAGGCCGGGAGGAAAGCGCAAGCGCTACAAACACCAGGAACGTTAGGTACATTACATGGGGCAGTAAACTGGGAATTACTTGTCAATGGTGTTTAATCAGTGCAGGCGGATCACCGACACTTGGAGGTCGGGTATCGTTATATTGCTGGTTGTTGTGGTTGTAGTTGTTTTGGTTGTTGTAGTTGTGGTTGTTGTTATAATCAACACCAAATCGCCCGCAGTGAGGTCACTGTCAGGATGGAATATTATTACTTACATGACAATAAATATCACCACAGTTCCTGGCCGAGTGAATGACAAAATGTGACCAAATTTGCACATTGCTGTGTTGACCCCCCCCCCCCCCCCCCCCCCCCCCCCCCACCCCACACACACACACACTGGGGACATTTCCGGCCACCCCCCGCTCAAACGACAACAACAAACAAAACAAACAAAACAGCAACAACAATAACAAACAGTAAACAAACAAACAAACAAACACCTAACCACTAGCAAGTTTTTACCACAGTCACGCGACATCCATTCGCCCTGATATAACCGCAATGGTTGACTGGGCGTAAAACACCAAGTTACTTCCGCGACCTCCACAACTATGATCGAGGTTTTGACACTTCATTTTGATAACAGGACAGATGATCTATACCGTGTGCTGGTTTGAGAAAGCGGAAAACTCATTTCTAAAAGCTTCCGTCAGGAGGCGGCGTACTCTCTAACGTTCCACTCCCTAGTCATGACAAGCACGAATGATATTAGCGACTGCTCTCTGTTTTTTCCTCTCTCTCTCTCTCTCTCTCTCTCTCTCTCTCTCTCTCTCTCTCTCTCTCTCTCTCTCTCTCAGTGCACCCAAACAGCTCCAGCTGCACCTAGTACCACTTCAAGCCAACTGACTTTTCTGAACCCATGTTTTGCCCATTTGCGCCCCGCTGTCTTTTTCACGATCACGCATAAGCGAAACGAAACACAAAATGTAACGGCTTTTTCACACGCTGGCATAAATTGGAAGTCCTCCAAAAAGAAGCACCATTCAAAGCGCCTGCCTACAAAGGCGTCGTACGACGCGTGTTGTGGCGCAAACACACCAATGGCAACACAGCCAGACGCAAAGAACACTTTCCTTTAACCGCTTTGATGTGGACGGAAAGCAATTGAAACGCGCTCACGAGTAGTATATATACATCACACCTTTCACACAACGCGTCAATGTAACCATTACCTTGGGAAACCAGCGGGAGATCGGGGTGGCGGGGCGTTCACCAACGTAGGCTGTCTTTTTTTTCTTTTCTTTTCTTTTTCTTCGGCAAACAGAACAAGCAAACTTGGTCCCCTTCACGGCAGAAAACGCCTGTTCGAACTAATCCGCCCACCAGGTGTACGCGTATAAGACATAAGTACGCACGCAACACACACACACACATATATGCAGAGGAGCAGGTCACGCGAAGTCTTAATCACTGACAATACATGCACGAAACCCAGTCAACCTATCCGCTTGTTTGTTTGACTTGCTTAACATTGTCCACAGAAACTTCTTATGAAATGGGGGCGGTGGAGGGGATGTGGGGGGGGGGGGGGGGGGGGGGAGGGGGAGGGGGGGGGGGGGGGGAGGGGGAGGGGAGGGGGGATCTAAGGGGGGGAGGGGGAAGGTTTTCCAAATGCTTCCGGACACTCCAAAAATGACCGACCACCAGAGCAACTTTTTCAAATATAACACGCAGCTGACCGCCTTCAACGGAGTTCAGAGCTCAGGAGCTGTGTGAAAGTCGAGGTGGACGTCCTGGGCTCCCCGTCCCTAATAAGCCTGGTGGTTTCTGTGGACGTAAAGCAACACTCAACCAATTCAACGGAGCGTAAAGGTCCTCGTCGAGGGTCCACTGAAGAACTCCCCCTCGCCTCCTCCCCACCCACCCCAACTCCTCCGCAACCGTAGGGGGAGAGGGGGGACGAGGGGGGGGGGGGGGGGGGGGGGGGGGGGGGGGGGGGGGGAGGTTTGTGGGTACCGACGTCAACGTCCAGATGATCGTCAACAGAGATCGAAATTCTTTCGCGGGACAACGTTACACTCTTTGTGTCGGATTGTGTTCGAGTTCAATGTCGCTTTGCGCCGGCCCACAGTGGCCGTGCGGACTATTACAGTATTAGGGACCGGGGAGCCCACGACGCCCACCTCGACTTTCACACAGCTCCTGAGCTCTGTGGCATCGGACTGTCTGGCCGCACCAGAGAAGTTTCTGGCGCCGTGTCTCTGATTAGCTAGCGGGTCGGTCTGGCCCAGCGGCAAGGCGTTCATGGCTGGCAAGCGAACGACGTCGGTTCGAATCCCCAGTCCGGGGTCTTCTCTCTCGTCGACAGCTGTGGTTTTTGGACAACGTCTTGTGACTTCGTCTCTCGCGATTAATCAATTTTTTTATTTTTTTTAAATTATAAAAAAAATTATGGCTCACGTCGCTGCCCATCTTTACTACAGACATCATCCTGGTGATGATAATGTAGCCTAAGTTCTAACACTCAAATAAGCATATATTGCTTTTGTGTTTCCTGTACTTGTTTGTTGAATTTATGATTACGATGTACGAATAAATTTTGTTTACACGAAGTTGCTCCCTCTCTCTCTCTCTTCCCTTTCCACATTTCCAGGGCTTTCGGTCCCCAGCAGTAACCCTCCGGAGATAACAGGGCCCTAAACAAGGTAGGTAGTGTTGCATAATGTCCTCAGATGTCAGTTGACATATTAGGGACAAGCTGAGACCAATGCCGAAGCATGGTTCAATATAGCTTTACGTCCACGGAAACCAGAAGGCTCGTTAGGACGGACAGCCCAGGACGGCCACCTCGACTCTCACACAGCTCCTCAACTATGACCCCCCCCCCAAAAAAAAAAACAAGTGTGATGAACGAACGGTTAAGTACGAACTCTGACAGAATTTTCTCGGTGTCTACCAGTTCACACTTTCAACGTCGCCTGTGAACTGGACTGATTTCAACGAGCTGTAAAAGCGACAAAACAGCAAGCGGAACAAAGAAAAGATTCGTCAATATTACCTAACTCCTCTCCTCCCCTCCCTTCCTTTCTTTCTTGTGACATCATCAGGCGTCACCCTGCGAAGATCGACAATGACGGCGCGATGTTGACAACGTCAGAAATCGATTCGTCGCACGCCTCTTTTGTGCACATGCTCATACCCCGTCAATTTTATTTGATTTTCACGTTGTTTGTGGGGAGAGAGAGAGAGAGAGAGAGAGAGAGAGAGAGAGAGAGAGAGAGAGAGAGAGAGAGAGAGAGAGAGAGAGAGAGAGACAGACAGACAGACAGACAGACAGACAGACAGAGAGACACAGAGCGGGAGACAGAGACAGAGACAGAGCAGTATGCACGCACAGACGTAAGCAGACAATGCAAACACACTCACAAAACCATTTCCCCGATTTTCCGACCTCAGCCGCTCACTTCACAAAGAAACACTCAAAGCACAACCGACCCAGCCGAATCAGAAATTGGGCCCGTAAACAGCGTTAAGTTTAACCGACCCAGCCGAACCAGAAATCAGGCCCGTAAACAGCGTTAAGTTTAACCGACCCAGCCGAACCAGAAATCAGGCCCGTAAACAGCGTTAAGTTTAACCGACCCAGCCGAACCAGTAATCAGGCCCGTAAACAGCGTTAATTAAGTTTAACCCGTTTGAAAGGCTCAGCCGCCCGACAACTTACAGCCTGTGCACTCCACCTCCACCTCGGTGGGGCGAGAGACGGTCAGCAGAAAGGTCTCGGTCTTGATGGCGGTCAGCATGATGTCCAGATCGTCCTGGGCCGACGTCTCTTGGCTGTCTGCTCGCGGGGTCACTGGCACATGAGGGAGGGCGCACAAGGCTGGCATTCTAACCGTAACGATGGACACCACACGGGCCAGCGGTCAGGCTAAACAGGCATTGGGCCTCAGTCAGTCACTTAGTCAATCGAGTCTCGTGTCCGCAAGACTGTTCTCAGCAACAGGCGAAGTTGGCGACGGAGCGCGAAGGCAGCGAACGGATACTTCAGGTCGGCGACGTCAGAACCGCTCCAAAGTCCTCCACTGAGGTGCCAGGGTGACGTTTGAGAATTTGGATTTGCGGTGAACATAAAATTTTGCAAGCCCGAGAAATTATCACGTTCAGTCCGTGAACTGAACAAGCTCACGCCGGTACGACCGTGCAGCTAAAAAAAACAGTTCAGTATTTGGCTGGAGCTGGTTTAAGCTGTTTTGTTGCTGTTGTTCGTTCGTTTTTGTTCTCGTCTTCTGAAACGGCTACGTTTCAGCCTCAAACACAATGATCAAAGTCGTAGTAGTAATCACTGTCAGGTAAAGACTGATGTCAGGTGATAATCCTTACGAAATCTTTATTCTTTCCCCTCTCACTTTTTCCCCACAAAGGCAATCTCAGTTGCCAACGAGTTTCTAACACAAAGGCGATCAATCGATCACAGTTGCAGGAAGTGTTTTGTGAAACAAAGACTGAGCACGTGTATGCGAAACGCAGAACTGTTCCGCAACAAACCAGAGGCGGTGTGGTAAAAAAAGGCTCCCTTCGTCAGTCAAAGCCACGGGAAGTTCTGAGAGCAAAACAGCCCAGTCGCCGTATATGAATGGCCGGGCCGAGCAGCCCGCGCGCGCGCACGGCGTGACGTCACCAGGCGTAATCCGGGCACTCGGCTGCGGCGCGTTTCGTTTCACACGCTTCGGCGGTTCGACGCTGTGCGCGGAAGAAGATGGCGGCTCGATAGTAATTTTGAAGGGCGGCTTGATTTATCGTTTGACAGGCCGGCGTGCGCGCGTCTGCTGCTAATCTCCGTGGCCTACAATTATATATCTACGATGGCAGTGCTGCATGGTCACTGGCAAAAATGTATCGTTACTGTTCAGGTTGAAATGGTTAACTTGATAGCAACAGTGCTGGCGGCGGCCCGTTATGCGGTTTTAGTCCGCCGCCCCTCCCCTCCTCCCCAACCCCCCTTGCCCGTCCCTTTCCACTATCTAGCTCTCTCCTACCCCCCCCCCCCCCCCCCCCCCCCCCCAACCCTTCCCTCCCCACCTTCTGTCCGTCTCTCTCCACCTCTATTATATTGAAAAGTCCCTTGTTTGGGCGGTTTGTTTTTTACAGCTCTGCTGTTCGGAGAGGTCCTCCCGCTCACCGTGTGCTTTGGGACTTTCGGCCGAAGGCTGGATGTATAAACACACACACAACAACAACAACAACACACACTCACACACACACACACACACACACATACTCACACAAACAACAACAACGCACACACACACAGACAGACAGACAGACACACACACACACACAGACACACACATACACACACACACACACACACACACACACACACACAACACATACAGACTTATCTATCACCTTCGTAAAATGTAATAAACAATTAGTTTACTCTCTCTCTCTCTCTCCCTCTCTCTCAACCCCCTCCCCCGTTCCCCCCTCCCACCTTCTCTCGTTCCCTCTTCCCCTGTCTCTAGCGCTCTCATATCCCCTTCTTTCTCTCCCCCCCCCACCTCCCTCCCTCTCTCTTCTGTGACTGGTACCTGTAGGTCAGTGTTGAGCCCGTACATTTCCAAACTTTCACCACTGACATGGGGCTTGATTGAACGGTGTGTGTGCTGGGGGGGGGGGGAGGAGGGGGGGAGAGGGGGTGCGCATGCGTGCGTGCGTGTGTGTGACACATGCACACAACAGCTTGCTTGTGTGTGTGTGTGTGTGTGTGTGCGCGCGTGTGCGTGCGTGCGTGCGTGTGCGTGCGTGCGTGCGTGCGTGCGCGCGCGTGTGTGTGTGGTGTGTGTGTGTGACGTTCACACATGCACACAACAGCTTGCTTGTGTGTGTGTGTGTGTAAGAGAGAGAGAGAGAGAGAGAGAGAGAGAGAGAGAGAGAGAGAGAGAGAGAGAGAGAAGAGAGAGAGAGAGACAGAGAGACAGACAGACAGACAGACAGACAGACAGACACACACACACACACACAGACACACACACAGACAGACAGGCAGGAAGGCTGGCAGACACAGACAGACAGCCGTCACTAAAAAGCTTTACACACTTAAAGCCGTCGTCGCCAAAATACTTTGGTCTTGTTCGACAACGTGGCAAAAAGAGGTAGGTCTAAAAACAGCTAAAAGTGGCCCAAAAACAGAGCAACAGCGCGTCAGCACGTTCCGATAAGCACTTGGGTGTATTTCAGTTACCGTCTTATTACCGAACATCCGGCTAAACCCGTCAGCCAAGTCGTGCACTCGTTGACTAAAGAGCGGCAATGAACCAATTAAGGCTGGACCGCAAGACTGTCGCAGATCACTTTTCCAGAGAAAATTCCCAGTTTGGACAACTACGCAATTAAGGTTCCTCCCCCCCCCCCAAAAAAAAAGAAAAAACAACAACAACAAACCGAATCGAACAGGCACAGTGCCTTCTTCCGTTATTTTCGGCTGAGGTCTCGAGTACCTACGTCAAAATCAACACTTGTTGGACTGAACTTAAGAGCAAAAAAGGAGAAAGAAGAAACACGCGCGCGCACGCACACGCACGCACATGTACACGCATGCACGCACGCACACGCACGCATACACACTAACACCGAAACCAGGAAAAGGACACATGCTGATCACGCAACGACTCACACGCCACCCCCACCCCCCACCGCCCGCACCCCCCACTAAACCAGAAGGACACACGCTGACCAGCATGGAACGACTCCCCCGCCCCCCCTCCCCCTCCCACCACCAACACACGATGACCTTCCAACGACCTGGGCAAGGCCAGAGGAGAGAGGAAAACAAAGGACACACAAAATGGTTATGTCAGCAGCCAGAGCAGGACAAAGGGTTATGATAACGCCCGCTCACATCTGGACACTGCGCTGTATGTACACTTACAGCCTCTTCCTCCATCATATATGTATCGCAGCGAGAGAGACAAAATTGAGGAAGGGGCGGGGACGGTAATTTTCAGTTGCAAGTTTCCTGGAACGCGCCTTTTTCCCCGTGGATATTTACTCCCTGTCCTACTTGTAGTTTTGAGATATGAGAGAGAGAGAGAGAGAGAGAGAGAGAGAGAGAGAGAGAGAGAGAGAGAGAGAGAGAGAGAGAGAGAGAGAGAGAGAGAGAGAGAGAGAGAGACAGACAGACAGACAGACAGACAGACAGAGAGAGAGAGAGAGAGAGAGAGAGAGAGAGAGGGAGAGAGAGAGAGAGCTTCAGTTATTGTGTAAGATAATTTAGGCAACCTGTCCTTGATATAGTTACAACACAACCGAACGGTACAACAAAACTTAGAAATAATAATAAAACAACGTTGAAACTAGAGAGACAGAGGGAGGGGGAGAGAGAGAGAGAGAGTGGGGGGGGGGGGGGAGAAGAAAGGAAAAAAAGAAGAAAAGAAAAAAGCGACGTCACTGGCCCGTCAGACTATGGCCCCGACGCACCTCCGCCTGACAAGTAACGGCAGCTATCCCGAGCTCGGAAAGAAAGAAAAACCCGGACTGCAGCCTTTCCGGGTCGTAGCTCTCTTTTACACTACCTGACTCGGGCACTGCTCTTCATCCCGACACGGCGATGAAGATGCGAGATATACCCCGTGACCTTACCTCCAGCGTGTTGATGTTTTGCCTCCCCCCCCCCCCCCACCCCCACCTCCCCCTTATCCCCAGCACCCCCTACCCCCACACCCCCGCAGTCCACAAATAGAGAAGAGGGAGAGGCCGGAAGGGTTGAACGAGGACTCCGGTAATCCTACATGATATCTATATACCGCTTCCGGCTCTACAGTTGCCACGTGTAGGTGTTCGAACACACAGGCGTTAACTGACGCAGCGAGAGCGCTTCGGAAATAACCGCTCTCCCCCGTGAACAGGTAGGCATCATGAATCAAGACGCATCTGCCTTCAGGGAAGAGAGAGAGAGGGGTGCGGGGAGGGGTCAGGGGCGGAGAGATGGTGGTGGTGGTTGTGGTTGTGGTGGTGGTGGTGGTGGCGGTAGCGGTCTTTGACACGGGCGGGGGGCGGACGATTTCTGTACGAACAGCAACCACAGCGTGGTGAGTTGTCACTGCTTCCAATCCCATGTTCAATCAAAAAGCAGGAGGGGTGTATTGGGGGAGGAGAGAGAGAGAGAGAGAGAGAGAGAGAGAGAGAGAGAGAGAGGAAGAGAGAGGGGGGGGAGAGGGAGGGGAAGAGGGAGAGAGAGAGAGAGAGGGGGGGAGGGAGAGAGAGAGAGAGAGAGGGAGAACAGAGCAGAAGAAGAAGAAGAAAGAAAGAAAAAAGAAGAAGAAGAAAAAAAAGAAAGAAAGAAAGAAAGAACGAAAGAAAGAAGAAGAAGAAGAACTACTACTACTACTACTACTACTACAAGGAAGTCGGTGGCGGTACTGGCGGTGGCGGCCCATCCCAAACGCTGAAGAAGACTCCGGGCAAGCTGGCAGTTAACTGCACCACGGTGCGACTCTGTACGTAACAAAGACTACATCTGCACATCGTGTTCGAGCTATTTTTACTCTTAGCTGCCTTTGTATCACAAGAGTGGAGGCGGGGCGGAGTGGGGGGTGGGGGGGAGGGGGGGGGGGGGGGGGGGTGGGGGGGGGGGGGGAGAGTGTGGGTAGGAGGGGGTGGGGTGGGGGGGGGGGGGGCGTAGTTGTTGACCACCTCTAAGAGTACTGATGCTTCGACACTGCAAGTTCATTTACTAATCAACCGCTGAGCTCCTCACAACAAACACGCCAACCAGAGGAAAACACCTCCACTTCGTGATGAAGGCCATCCCGTAACCAGCAGCACGAACTGATCCAGTAAACAGGATAGCCGATGCCCTCGTGCACTCTACACCATGTCTTGTGGAGACTGACCACGTCTTGTTATGACTGACCACGTCTTGTTATGATGGTATAATAATTGTATTTATACGCACGTTCATTTCCGACAGAGACCAACGGCGCGCCAGCCACTCCGACAATTATATAACGATCAGTGTTTTCGGATTTGTAAAACGCGCGCGTGTCGTTAGCACAATCGCCGCACACGATGCCCACCGACTTGTGAAACGAAACAGCAACGATCCAAACAAAGCCGCAGGAAAGAATGAATAATTCTAGCCAAGTCACCGCCTCCCTGCATGGCCGGGACAGTTCAGCCGATTAGTTCTGGGGTCTGCTGACCACGACTCTGTGTGTATGTGTGTGTGTGTGTGTGTGTGTGTGTGTGTGTGCAAAACAAATCAGCCTAGTGACACTCCTTGAGTCACGGCAATCAAAGCCATATTACAGCCAGGCAAACAACCGTCACGCTAACTAGTGTACATAACTAGGGAGGGAGGAAGGGAAGGAGGGAGAGAGAGAGAGAGAGAGAGAGAGAGAGAGAGAGAGAGAGAGAGAGAGAGAGAGAGAGAGAGAGAGAGAGAGAGAGAGAGAGAGAGAGCGGAGCAAAAGAATTATTATACCGGTGGTGCCTGCGGTCACAGTGAACCGGACGACGGCAATGGTAAAAACAAACCAGAAAGATGGATATCGCCCTACCCCCACCTCTTCCCCTCCCCCTCTTCTCCCCCCCCCTTCCCCTCCCCCTCTTCTCCCCCCTCTCCTCCGACCCACCCCGTCGGATTTACTCTGTTCAAGGTCTTCCAGCTCTAAATATAACACGTCAACAATTAATTCCTTGCTTGTTTTTGTTTTGTTTTCTCTGCACTCGGACCTAAAGAAGGAAAGGTAGAGTGGAAAACAGGAAAACAAAAATGAAGGAGGTACGAGAGAGGCAGCCGGGCAGACAGAAAGAAAGAGAGGAAGGGAGAAAGAAAGGAAGGAAGGAAGGAAGGAAGACGACGAGAAGGAGAAGACGACGGAGACGACAACAGCATCAGCAGCAGTTCCAACAAAGCGAGTAACGGCGACAGCAGCAGCAGATGCAGCAGCAGCAGCAGCAGCACCACCACCACCACCACCAACAACAACAACAACAACAAAGCGAGCAGTTTAGAAAAACAACCAGTGCTAAGCACTGTTTGATTAAACAATAACAAAAAAGCGAACAACAACAAAGCGAGTGTATCAGAGAATTTAAACCCCCCCAGCGCTAAGCACCCTTTGATGTTTATACATAAGAAGAAGAAGAAGGAGAAGAACCATTATTCCTTATGGTTTCTGCGCTAAGCAGCCGTCCTTGTCAAAGGCTCGAGCACACAAAACAAAACACAACAACACTGAAGCAACAGCTACAAACTGCGCAGATTGACGGTGCACAATATCCCTTCATCAATAGCTTCTGACGACGAGCAGGGTGACCCGTTTTGTTCCGCGAGCCATCGCGGGAAACTGCGTCAGCTAGCCGCAACTAAAGCAGCTAAATCTGCACAGGGAGGTTGTGGATGAAACGAAGTTGAATGGACCGAGGAAAGCAGAAATTCCGGAAATTTCTGACAGTGCGCGAAGCATGAGTGTGGCTCTGTTGTGACCTACTTACTCCAAGCTTTAAAGGGAGAAGCTTTCACAACAGGTTTGGCCTGGCGGTAAGGCGTTAGGCTTGTAAGCAAAGGGACCTCGGTTCGTGGTCGGTGGACACGGTCTTGTGACTTTGTTCCTCACAATTAATGAAACGTTAAAATAGCTCTCACCGCTGCCCATCTTAATGCAGGAGTCATTCTGGTGGTGACACTGTAGCGATAGGTGTACGTATAATCTCCATCTTCCCCCACCTCCATACCTCCTCCCCCCCTTCTTTCCCCCGTTCTTAATAAGCCTTATGGTTTGTGTGGATTTGGATTCTAACACAGTGGAAACACAGTGGGAAAGGAGGAGGGGGGGTGAGAGAGAGAGAGAGAGAGAGAGAGAGAGAGCTTAATTTCGGCACGGGGTTCACGGAGTAAGTGTATTTCAGAGTAACCATGGCGGCTCTACTACGTCCACAGAAACCGTAAGGCGTAATAATTATCAGGGGCGGCAGCCTCACTTCAGAGGACATTCAAAAGCCCCACCTCATCGGACGGGCGACCGTGTCGTTCACTGACGCCATCAACCTCCTTAAATCACACAGACAATACATGTTTACAACCCTGCCTGTCGGAAGACGGCGGCGACTCGCGAGCCCACAGCGAGCAGCAGCCTGACGAACCCTGCAGCTCCGATCATCAGTAATAATCCTTCAATACAGAGCCAACAGCGCAGTGACATCTGTCGAGGCGAGCGCGAGGCGCGCAGAGTGGCCTCACCCTGACCTCAAGCCTTTCACCGACGGATCTCGGTTGTCTCCCTTTGACGTCAGCCATCAGCGATATGTCGCCTACACGTCTGTTGCGCGTACAGACTCGTGCGGGCCGTGTCTGATAGTAAACACAGACGCACGTACGTCGTGTCTCACAGAGACGCACAAAACAGTGGCACAGGAAACCCGGAGGCGCTCGTAGGAGATACAGTTCGATGAGTAAATGGTCATCGAAAGGCAAAAGGTTGACTGAGAGAGTGATTACTTTGTCGGGCTTTGTTTTGCTTTTCCGGCCGATATAAATCGCCACGTATAAGGAAAATACAAACAGACCGCTTGCACACCCACACCCAGCCTTACACCCACCCACCCAGGCATGCACGCACGCACACACCCACCCACCCTTCCACCCACACCCATACTTCCACCCACACAGGCACGCACGCACGCACCCCCCCTTCCACCCACCCAGGCAGCCACACGCACGCCCCCCCCCCCAACACACACAACACACAGCTTCAGTTTCGTAGAATTACTTCAAAGGCAACACCGATTACAACCAATGCATCGCTGTTTTCTTCTTTTTCTTAATCAAATAATTACAGCAAGTCCTCATTTGTAATCACTGCATTTTTTATATTTTTTATTTGTTTTTCTTTGCTTTGTGTATTTGTTGCTTTTCCATCTCAGTCAAATATAGCAAGTCCTCATTCGTTTTCCCGATTACAGGATCTATACGATCTAATATCTTTCCTGTTTGCGTCAGCGTTAAAGTTAAAACCAGAGCTGAAGCGGAGCGAAGACCAAGCGATGATTTTGTCCACGATTAAGCATCAAAGTAGAAGCGTTTTTTTCTAGAATGGCAGCAGCAATGGCGTCATTAATAACATATCATATGAACTCCGCTCATTTATCACAATTCTGCTTTGGGAACCATTAGCTATTTTTGTTTAAAAACAAAAAAGGGCACGACACAAACAGT
>JABMCL010000683.1:122500-125000 GCA_018857735.1 Alviniconcha marisindica | reverse complement strand
AAACGCACGCACGCACGCACGCACGCACGCGCACGCACGCGCACACACACACACACACACACACACACACACACACACACACACACACACACACACACACTGACTAGCAGAAACTGGGTATTGAAATACGGCGGAAATACGGTGAGAAGAAAGAGGAAGGTTTTCAGTTTGGCTTTAAAAGATGACAGGGTTGAGCAGTGTCTAAGGTCTTGAGGTAGTGAATTCCAAATGCGGGGTCCAAAGCAAGAGAAAGTGCGAAATCCCGGGCAAGTCACTATCATGATAATAATGGAAACTTACAGCGCCTAACCCGCACAGGTCCTAAGCGCTTACACGTTCTTTAAAAGCACATATTTTCAAAATTCAACGCATACACCACGAACGCACACACACGCACACACACACACACACACACACACACACACACACACACACACACACACACACACACACATACACGCACGCACGCACAGAGAGAGAGAGAGAGAGAGAGAGAGAGAGAGAGAGAGAAGAGAGAGAGAGAGAGAGAGAGAGAGAGACAGACAGACAGACAGACAGACAGACAGACAGACAGACAGACAGACAGACAGACAGACAGACAGACAGACAGACAGACAGAGTTAGTTGTGCATCAGGGCAATGGGACTGAAGAAAAGGCTTTTAAGAAGAGAAAGGTTTTCAAGGAAGATATGAAAGAACTGACAGAGGTTGAATGACGGACAGAAACAGGGAGCTGGTTCCAGATAACTGGAGCCTGGGGAGAGAAAGAGCGCTGACCACTGGACTTTGTC
This sequence comes from Alviniconcha marisindica, assembly GCA_018857735.1. Taxonomy (NCBI): domain Eukaryota; kingdom Metazoa; phylum Mollusca; class Gastropoda; family Provannidae; genus Alviniconcha; species Alviniconcha marisindica. The sequence goes on along the minus strand of JABMCL010000683.1, from coordinate 124,209 downwards.
AATCAGGCTTTTAATCTACTGCGACTAGGGGTTCGGCAACTGCTAGGTCCAGATGGACCGGACCACGAAGCAGTGGACGAAGCAGGTCTAGATCGTCGTCTCAGCTGGAGTTCCCGCTGAACACTGTAAAAATTAGAATCACCCTTCATTCAGAAACTATGGCAACAGTTGTCGCAAGCGATTTGTATTGGCGCCAACACACAGGTTAACTGACAACCGAAAGTAAACAATCCCACAATCCTTTCTCTCATTCACGAGTCAAGGAGGAGGAGGAGGAGGAGGAGGAGGAGGAGGAGGAGAAGAAGAAGAAGAAGAAGAAGAAGAAGAAGAAGTACTGAAGAAGAAGAAGAAGAAGAAGAAGAAGTACTGAAGAAGAAGAAGAAGAAGAAGAAGGAGAAGGAGAAGAAGAAGAAGAAGAAGAAGAAGAAGAAGAAGAAAAGTAGTTTGGTGTTTTACGCCCAGTCAACAATTACGGTTATATCGGGGCGAAGAAGAAGAAGAAGAAGAAGAAGAAGAAGAAGAAACTACAGGATACTTCTTCACGCGTTTCAGAAACAAGCCCCACTCTTCTACGCTTGTTCAATCTACGCCATCAGCACCAGCGCTCCTCTTGGGTTTTCCAGCACAGACTCCAATGTGCAACAAAACCCCTTCAACTAAATGAAGAACGTAACAGAATATGACATACAACTTTTACTTTCGTCTCCCCCCCCCCCCCCCCCCCACACACACACCTACCTGTTTTCACAGGGGTGGGGGTGGGGGTGAAGGAGGAGGTAGTAAATGAACTGCCTGCCAACTTCAGGAAGGGTTCTTGTCAAAGCAAGTGAGTTGCACTCATTAACTGGTGGCAGAACCGCAAACTATGCCCCATGCACGACGCAAAAACACACAAGATATGTATGTATGCTACGCCGTCCGTCTATCTCATGTGCAGTTTCGCAGACTTCGACTTTCCTTTCTACCTTCTCTGTAACACAAAGAAGAAGAAGAAGAAGAAGAAGAAGAAGAAGAAGAAGAAGAAGAAGAAGAAGAAGAAGAAGAAGAAGAAGAAGAAGAAGAAGAAGAAGAAGAAGAAGAAGAAGAAGAAGGAAGAAGAAGAAGAAGAAGAAGAAGAAGAGAGTGGGCAACTTCCTTCAAGACAGATTTGCTATAATTTATAAACAACAATGGTTCCGTCGTATATATATATATATGACAAAAGAAAGGGTCCTCGAGAGAAAACAGACCGTTTTGCTTCTGCGAGGTCACGATGGGCTTTTTTAACGTTACAGCCGCACTCCTTTCAAACCAAGCTGTCAGCGTAGGGCTGCGTAGTGTGAGCCGGTTTGGCCTAGCGGTAAGGCGTTAGGCTGGTAAGCGGAAGGACCTCGGTTCGATACCGCTTCGGCTCTCCTTTCTCTTCAGAAAGGTTGTGGTTTGTGGACACTGTCCTGTGACTTTGTCCATCACTTCCTACTGAAACATTAAAATGGCTCTCATCGCTGCCCATCTGAATGCAGGAATCATTCTGGTGGTGAACAGTGTAGCGAAGGTATATAATCTCCCTCTCCCCCCACCTCCATACCCCCACCTCCATACCCCCACCCCCACCCCCCCCCCCCCTTCTTCTCCCCGTCCCTAATAAGCCTGTGGTTTCTGTGGACGTTAAGCACCATGTTTACTTACTTACAGAGCTTCGCAGAGAGAAACCATCGTACAAGATTACA
>JABMCL010000683.1:117500-120000 GCA_018857735.1 Alviniconcha marisindica | reverse complement strand
AGCCGGTTTGGCCTAGCGGTAAGGCGGTAGGCTGGTAAGCGGAAGGACCTCGGTTCGATACCGCTTCGGCTCTCCTTTCTCTTCAAAAGTTGTCGTTTGTGGACACTGTCTTGTGACTTTGTCCCTCACAATTAATGAAACATTAAAATAGCTCTCATCGCTGCCCATCTTAATGCAGGTCGTTCTGGTGGTGACAGTGTAGCGATAGGTATATACTCTCCCTCTTCCCCCACCTCCGATACCCTCTTCTCCCCATTCTCCCCGTCCCTAATAAGCCTTATGGTTTCTGTGGACGTTAAACACCATGTTTACTTACTAAAATGCCCCGCCATTGCCTGACAAAAGCCATATGGCTTCCGTGGACGTGAAGCAGCACGAAAGAAGAAGAAGAAAAATGCGCTACAATTTCCGCGTCTATCCATATCCTATACGTCTTTGAGAATCCACACAGCTTCTTACGGACGATGGCCGGGTGAGCTTGTCTGGCCTAGCGGTAAGGCGTTAGGCTGGTAAGCAGAGGGACCTCGGTTCGAATCCGCTTCGGCTCTCCTTTCTCTTCAAAGGGGTTGTGTCTGTGGACACTGTCTTGTGACTTTGTCCCTCACAATTAATGAAACATTAAAAAGGCTCTCATCGCTGCCCATCTTAATGCAGGAGTCATTCTGGTGGTGACAGTGTAGCGATAGGTATATAATCTCCTTCTCCCCCCGCCCCTCCCTCCATAGCCCCTGCCCCCCCTTCTCCCCTTACGGTTTCTGTGGACGTTAAGCACCATGTTTATTTTATGCGCCATTTTACAAGTACTTGTTTTATATTAGTGTAATTCATTATGTATGTATTATGAGATCTGCTTGTATATGATATGTCAGTAAATGTAAATGGTATATATTATGTACATGTATGTGAACAAGCGCGGATGAGCTCGCTCAGCTGGGAATAGCGCTATAGAAAAAAATGTATGTATTATTATTACGTTTACTGACTTCTAAAGGCCGATTTTCATCCCACAGATCGTCGTCACACCCTACAGCACCAGAAACTCTCTCTAGCCGGTGGCTGACTATTACAGCAGGTCAGACACTGCCACAAAGTCACTATAACCACAATGTCCTCAGATGTCAGTTGACATATTAGGGACAAGCTGAGACCAATGGCGAAGCATGGCTTTACGTATAGCTTTACGTCCACGGAAACCAGAAGGTTCGTTAGGACGGACAGCCCAGGATGGCCACCTCGACTCTCACACAGCTCCTGAACTATGACAGGTAAACATGGTGCTTAACGTCCACAGAAACCATAAGGCTTATTAGGGACGGGGAGAAGGGGGAGAGGGTATGGAGGTGAGGGAAGAGGGAGATTATATACCTATCGCTACACTGTCACCACCAGAATGATTCCTGCATTAAGATGGGCAGCGATGAGAGCCATTTTAATGTTTCAGTAGGAGTGATGGACAAAGTCAAAAGACAGTGTCCACAGACCACAACCTTTTTGAAGAGAAAAGAGAGCCGAAGCGGTATCGAACCGAGGTCCTTCCGCTTACCAGCCTAACGCCTTACCGTTAGGCCAAACCGGCTCTCAGGTAGACGCATTGGACAGACCAGTAATTTACAGCCACCTGTGTGAGCAAGAAAACTGATGTTTACGAGTCTTTCTCTTACTCGCCGACGTCACCGCGTCAACGTCAAGGCTTGTTTACGCCCAGAACAACTTATTACTGTCAAATTCTGGCATCGCTGCTTTCTAGGTCTCTCCCTCCGTCTCTGTCTCTGTTGTAACCGGCGATAATGACGCTCCACTGACCTACCGAGCTTAAAATCACGTAAAACTGGGGTTTAGTCAACAAGCAAGGGAGCTAATCAGCGCTCGAAAGACGTTGCTTGAACACGTCTTTGACAAAGACCCGAGTCGCCTACGGTAACTCTCACCTGGCATGCGAGTAAACAACACACATACATACACCTACACACACATACACCCCCCCTACACACACACACACTGCACCAGCGGCACACCCTCAAACATTACATTGGGGTTAAGACAATGGCAGCGTCCAACTAAGGAACTGCTTCCCCTCTCTCTTCACTTTATTCTCTTAAGCGGGGCTGTTCCCACTGAAATACGTGGTTACCTTCCCGAGGAAAGCCAGCGGCAAGAGAATGGCGCTATCCTGCTTGCTGGAAGTGGAGAGCGCGAGCAGTCTGTTCTAGCTACTGGACAGGGGCGTGAGACTTCGGAGTGAACTCCGCGGATCAAAACACGAAGTTCAGAGAGGGGAGTGGAGGCGGTAAGTGCAGAATATTATACCGTCTTGGGTACGTCCCCTCCACCCAACCCACTCCACACACACACACACACACACACACACATGAGCGCGCGCACACACACACACACACACACACACACACACACACACACACACACACACACACACACACACACCACGCACGCACGCACGCACGCACGCACGCACACACACGACACATGAGCACGCACGCAC
>JABMCL010000683.1:107500-112500 GCA_018857735.1 Alviniconcha marisindica | reverse complement strand
GTCTGTTGCACAGGTCAGTGACACCTGTATTTATAATGTATCCTGTAGTTATGACATAGCCTACAATTCCTTTGTTCACGGCCCCCTTTCAAGTTTAGTTTCCCGACCTTTCCCCGCTTTTGTTTTGTTTTTAGTGTGCACCCCAAATCAGTATACTGGTTTGACACAATTGACAAAACCAGCATAATTTGGCTTTATGCGTGTTGCGTTCGTGTGCGGGCGCGTGCATGTGTGTGTGTGTGTGTGTGTGTGTGTGTGTGTGTGTGTGTGTGTGTGTGTGTGTGTGTGTGTGTGTGTGTGTGTGAACGTGCCAGCGTGTGTGTGCAGGTCCGTGAGTATGTATGTGCGTGTGCGCGTGTGAACGTGCGTGCGCGTGTGTTCGTCCGTGCGTTTGCGAGTGTGTGTGTGTGTGTGTGTGTGTGTGTGTGTTTATGAGCGAATGCCTAAGTGCGTGTGTGTGTGTGTACTCGCGTGTATGTGCGTGCGTTTTGCAACTGGTATCTCAAGCAGCAGACGATCTAACTGATCTCTGCAATGCCGAACGCTATCGTCAGACTCAACAAGACCGACCAACCAGGCTGCAATCCGTACTTACATACACACTCTTTCATTCCACGTTTTTCTCTCCGAATCGCATTAACAGTACCGACATCAAATACCCATCGGTCCCTTGTGTTTGTTGGCGAGGCGCCGGTGCCATCACTTTGTCCTTTCCGCAGTAATATCTGCCACATGACAACAATGGTCGTCTATCAGGAAGACAGACTCCAAGAGAGTTTATGGGAGCAGGAAGAGAGACTCAGATGGACAGAGCTCTTGAGAGAGTGTGGTAAATCACTAATTATAATGCGTGTTGGAGTGGGCCATGGGGGACTAATTAGTGCGTGCGTGCGTGTGTGTGTGTGTGTGTGTGTGTGTGTGTGTTTCCTTGTGTGGGTGTGGGTGTGCAGGTATATACATCTTTTATATGAGACACTGTTACCTAAGTGATTATGTTCAAGGTAGAACGCTATAATTGTATACAGGTTGTGTTTGTTCAAATGTTCGTGAATGTGTTTTTGTCGAGTCATTTGTACAGCGCGATGAGTTTAACTCGTGTGAGAGAATGGCGCTTTCTAAGAACTATCCACCGTTACTGTTATTACTACACCTCCCGTTTTCCCAGCGTGACCTCGCCGATACAGGAGGAGGAGGAGTATAATTAATGCCATGCGACAGGCGACGGAGACAGAATCATGCGACGGAATGCGATGAAGATGAGGACGGTCTTTAAAAAGGTCGCCCTTTCATCTGATTAAGATCAAGCAAAGCCAGATATGACAGCTGTTGCGAAAGCTGCTTTTGATTTTCTTTTTAAATTACACACACGCACGCACGCGCGCGCACACGCACACACACACACACACACACACACACACACACACACACGCACGCACACACGCACACACACACACACACACACACACCACACACACACACACACACACATGCACACACACACCCCACACACACACACGCACCACGCACACACACACACACACACACACACACACACACACACCACACACACACACACCACACACACACACACACACACACACACACACACACACACACACACACACACACACACACACACACACACACACACACAAGAAAGAAGAAGAAGAAGAAGACGAAGAAAACGCCCCATTGTTCCCTGCGTTTTTACACGTCTTACCAAGCACCATAAAAGTGGTTCACAAGGCTGAGCGTTCCTGTGTGCATGCATAAATTAAAGCATGAGGTCACCCAGGCAGTGACGTGGCGGTAAAAAAAAGAAAAAAAAAGAGACGGGAATGCGACTGAGGGCAATGTCCGAAGGGACTACTACTACTACTACTACTACTACTACTACTACTACCACTACTACTGCTGTGACCGCCAGGTGTCAGTCTCCGTACTCTCCGGAGACGGAAGACATAACACGTCAGAAGATGAAGAATATACTAACTGTGCATCAAGTGGAGTGGAGGAGCCGTCACTCAGTTTTAAGTGTAAACTGCCATCTGATAAAAATTACCATTTGGACGACAACAACGGGAGCTTGGAGCGCCCCATTCCAAGGGGAGCCCTTCGCGCGAAATTTGGCAAAATAAAGCAAAAACAGCTGACATCAAAACAAGCACAGTATTAATATGCACAAATCTGTGATCAGCACGCCCGCCATAGCCACCACACACACACACACACGCACATGCCCTCTCTCTATGTCCCTCTCTCTCTCACACACATACACACACACTCTCACACACACACACATGCACACACACACACACACACCACCACACACACCACACACACACACACCACACACACCCACCCGCACACACACGCCACACACACACACACCACACACACACACACCACACACACACACACACACACACACACACACCCACGCCACACGCACACAACACCTGCACATAAGCACACGCAACACACTGAACGAGTGTGGAACAACAAAGAGAAAGAAGAGAAGAGACGAGCCGCGGCCCGCTGCAGGCAGACCGAGCCTGGGCATGTGCACAGAGGAAAGGGAGGTCGTGCCAGACGGAGGGGACCAACGAGAGAAACGCGCGCTGCCCAGCGTGCAGACCACGACACGAGGTCACCAAGAGTACGTAAGCATGGTGCTTACGTCCACAGAACGTACGGCTTATTAGGGAGGGGAGACGGGGGGAAGGGGAGAGGGAGATTATATACGCTATCGCTGCACTGTCACCACCAGAATGACCCTGCATTAAGATGGGCAGCGATGCAGAGCCTTTTATGTTTCAGGGAAGGGTGAGCAAAGTCACAAGACGGGGTCCACAACAACTTTTGAGAGGAGAGCCAAGGTGTATCGAACCGAGTCCTTCCGCTTACCAGCCTAACGCCTTACCAGCTCCCCCCCCCCCCCCCCCCCCCCCCCCCCCCCCCCCCCCTGCTTTAAGATGGGCAGCGATGAGGCCTTTTTAAGTTTCGGGGAAAGTGGGACAAAGTCACAAAAACGGTGTCCACAAACCACAACCCTTTTAAAAAGGAGAGCCGAAGGGGTTCGCCGGGTTCCCCTTCCAAACCTAACGCCTTACCGCTCGGTAAAAAAGGGGGCCGAGAGGGAAAATTTTTTTTTTTTTTTTTTTTTTTTTTTTTTTTTTTTAAAAAAAAAAAAAAAAAAAAAAAAAAAAAAAAAAAAAAAAAAAAAAAAAAAAAAAGGCCAAACCGGCTCACAGGGTACAACCAAGCAGAGACACTACACTATCTCTGAGCCGAGCGAAGGAGGGAGGAACCGGTAGACCGCAAACAAAGCTTTCCAAACGACGGGCTGCAATCACGCGCGGCGAACAGACGATTTCCGGAAGTAAAAAAAAGGGGGCGCAATTTAGGGGCGTTTTCAGAGCTCAGGAGCTGTGTGAAAGTCGAGGTGGACGTTCATGGGCTCCGTCCCTAATAAACCTACGGTTTCTGTGGACGTAAAGCAACACTTCAACCAACTGATGTAGTTACAGAGCTCAGGAGCTGTGTGAAAGTCGGGGTGGACGTTCATGGGCTCCCGTCCCTAATAAACCTACGGTTTCTGTGGACGTAAAGCAACACTTCAACCAACTGATGTAGTTACAGAGCTCAGGAGCTGTGTGAAAGTCGGGGTGGACGTCCTGGGCTCCCGTCCCTAATAAACCTACGGTTTCTGTGGACGTGATGCAACACTTCAACCAAGGGGCGTTTTTTTTTTTTTTTTTTTTTTAAATCCGCCACAGAGTTGCGCCCCTGATAGGTGGGTACAGTGACACCGCATTCGTTCCTTCGTTATACGCTTATACAAGAGTGGTGACAGTGTAGCGTTAGGTATCCGAGTTTAGCAGCTGTGTGAAAGTCGAGGTGGCCGTCCTGGGCTCCCCGTCCTGATGAGCCTTACGGTTCCTGTGGACGTAAAGCAACGCTGAACCACGCACACGCACACGCACTGGTCACAGTTTGTCCCTAATACGTCAACCCGACATCCGAGGACATTAAGCTCCCCAACATCATCATCTCATAGGTATAGGTACAGTCTCCCTCTTCCCCCACCTCCTGGGATCTCGGTCCCCGCCGGTACCTCTTCGGGACAACTCGGCGTTAAACGAGTCTAACCAACCCCATAGGGCCCCACCGAGACATAATGCGTGTTGGAGTGGGCCATGGGGGACTAATTAGTGCGTGTGTGTGTGTGTGTGTGTGTGTGTGTGTGTGTGTGTGTGTGTGTGTGTGTGTGTGTGTGTGTGTGTGTGTGTTTCCTTGTGTAGGTGTGGGTGTGCACGTATATACATATTTTATATGAGACACTGTTACCTAAGTAATTATGTTCAAGGCAGAACGCTATAATTTTATACGGGTTGTGTTTGTTCAAATGTTCGTGAATGTGTTTTTGTCAAGTTATTTGTACAGCGCGATGAGTTTAACTCGTGTTAGAGAATGGCGCTTTCTAAGAACTATCCACTGTTACTATTATTCCTACACCTCCCGTTTTCCCAGCGTGACCTCAGAATAAAACGAAAAAGAACAAAACGAAAAAGAAGAGAGAGAAAAAAGAAGGAAAAAAACAAACAAAAACGCGCGCACGTGAACACGGGCTGACTGTCAGTGTCGAACACGGGCCGATTGCGTGTTTAGCGGGGACATTGCCCACAGCACCAAGGGCACCCCCTCAAAAAAGCCACAGAAGCGCGACGGGCCGACATGGCAGTCAGCCACTCATCTCTTCACTCTCCTATGATCTTTCTTCATCCCGGAGAGCCTTGACAGACAGCATTAGAGAACTACACACAGTTTCTATTCTCAGTCGCTGGGGTACATAATTATACAAGCAAGCAAGTAAGTAAGTAAGCAACAATTAGAACGAAACCTTGAGGAAGCCAACGACCTCGAAGACCGGACTCGTCCATGCTGTGACGAGCTATCACTGCTCCTGGACAAGTCTAGTCTGCCCTCCCAACTCCGCC
>JABMCL010000683.1:87500-102500 GCA_018857735.1 Alviniconcha marisindica | reverse complement strand
GAACGGACCGGACCTCACCATTGCAACACCGAGTCAGACAGACAGTTGTTTCCTGCTGGACCGGACCGGACCGGACCGGACCTCACCATTGCAACACCGAGTCAGTCTCAAAGCCACCGGACCGGACCGGACCAATGAGCGCCGGAAACGGGCCAGTGTCGGCACGCTTGACCCTTATTAACAATCACCTGTACTTCTCGTGTGCACAGGTCGGGTGGCTACGACACGATGGGGATCACTGTCACCGGATACTGCTCCGTGTTTGTGGGGCACGGTTGGGGGGGGGGGGGGGGGGGGGGGGGGGGGGGGGGGCGGGGGGGGGGCGGGGGCGAGAGGGCTTCAGCTGCTGGTTTTAGCTACCACCTGCTGTCCAGCAACGTCTGTCTGTCCTCAGATTGGCGAACTCTGCCCACTCTAGTTTGTCCCCTCCCCCCCCCCCCCCCCTTCCCCCCAACTCTCGCCCCTCCCCCTCCCCCCACGCACACACACCCCTCTTGGTTTTATTCTTTTTGCTGTCTTTTCGTTTAGTGGCTTTAATTCTCGCCAAACACGCACGCACACGCATCCCCCCCCCCCCCGCCCCCCCTCCCCCGCGCGCGCCACACACACACACAAACACACACGCATGCACGCACGCATACCCACACCCACATTTATCTCTCAAGATCCCCCTCTTTAATCAGTTATAGGCTCTCTGAGGTAAACAGCCGTGAAAAGGAACGCTGACATTATGTAGAGATCTATATACATATAGTCTTCGATTCTGGGGAATCGTGGAAAACATCTCAGATGTACATGCACGATCGGGATATTGACAAGTCATGGCAAGCACCTCGTGCTGACAATGTACACAAAGCACTGCTCGCCGAAAGGACAAACAAACTACAAAGATTACTGACAGACAACACTGCTCGCCGAAAGGACAAACAAACTACAAAGATTACTGACAGACAACACTGCTCGCCGAAAGGACAAACAAACTACAAAGATTACTGACAGACAACACTGCTCGCCGAAAGGACAGAATACAGGGATTACGGACAGACAGCACTGCTCGCCGAAAGGACAGAATACAGGGATTACGGACAGACAACACTGCTCGCCGAAAGGACAGAATACAGGGATTACGGACAGACAACACTGCTCGCCGAAAGGACAGAATACAGGGATTACTGACAGCAGCACTGCTCGCCGAAAGGACAGAATACATGATTCGGACAGACACACGCTCGCCGAAAGGACAGAATACAGGATTACGGACAGACAGCACTGCTCGCCGAAAGGACAGAATACAAGGATTATCGGACAGACAGCACTGCTCGCCGAAAGGACAGAATACAGGGATTACGGACAGACAGCACTGCTCGCCGAAAGGACAGAATACAAGGATTACGGACAGACAGCACTGCTCGCCGAAAGGACAGAATACAAGGATTACGGACAGACAGCACTGCTCGCCGAAAGGACAGAATACAGGGATTACGGACAGACAGCACTGCTCGCCAAAGGACAGAATACAGGGATTACGGACAGACACTGCTCGCCGAAAGGACAGAATACAAGGATTACGGACAGACAGCACTGCTCGCCGAAAGGACAGAATACAGGGATTACGGACAGACAGCACTGCTCGCCCAAAGGACAGAATACAGGGATTACGGACAGACAGCACTGCTCGCCCAAAGGACAGAATACAAGGATTACTGACAGACAAGCCGACTACACAGAGGACGCGCACACGAAGAAACCTCCTCCGTTTCACAGCATCCTCTCGCCGGGGCACATATTTCATCCCCTTACGACCTGTCTACTGTGAGCCGGTTTGGCCTAGCGGTAAGGCGTTAGGCTGGTAAGCAGAGGGATCTCGGTTCGAATCCGCTTCGGCCCTCCTTTCTCTTCAAAAGTTGTGGTCTGCGGATACAGTCTTGTGACTTTGTCCCTCACAATGAATGAGACATTAAAATGGCTCTCATCGCTGCCCACCTTATTGCAGCAGTCATTCCGGTGGTGACAGTGTAGCGATAGGTGTATAATCTCTCTCTCCCCCCCCCCCCTCCATACCCCCCCCCCTTCTCCCTGTCCCTAATAAGCCTTGTGGTTTCTGTTGACATTAAACACCATGTTTACTTCACCTGTCTACGAAGCATATAAAAAGTGCACCCGTCCGCAACCAAGACACCCTCCCTCCCTCTTCTCCCACCTCCAGTCGCCCGTCGCTAATAAGCCTTGCGGTTTCTGTGGACGTAAAGCAAAACTGAAACAACCACGACAAAATGCCACGGCTCCCGAAATACGCTGATCGCAGCAGGTTCGGCGGAGGAAAACGGAGGCCCACCCCGGGGCCGGTAATTCGGTTCAATGACGAAAAATGTGCCACCCATGCCCTTTCAAACCGCAAGGTCTGGGGCCGGAGCCAGTGCAAAACGGTCCCGCTGGGCCCTCAGACCCGGGATGATGATGGCAAAGCTAAGTGACTCGGACGGCGAGTATTTGAGCGATTTGCGGCTGTGTTAAATAACTCGTAGTCTCTCTTTCAGAGACAAGTCGCAGACTGAAGCGTGCCGAAGCGAGATGGCAAAATGCGTTCTTTAATTCTTTTTCTCCTCGAACCTAGCCAGCTGCCATTCTTCAATGCCACTGTAACTTCTGTCCCATCCAGCCCATAATTATTCAAGGTCATTCTAACTTTTGCCAAGCATGGCCCGCTGTTGAGTGCCATTCTAACTTCTAACACGCACGCGCACACACACACACACACACACACACACACACACACAACACACAAACACACACACACACACACGCACACGAGAGAGAGAGAGAGAGAGAGAGAGAGAGAGAGAGAGAGAGAGAGAGAGAGAGAGAGAGAGAGAGAGAGGCATGCCCGCGTAAAGTACACATGCACGCGCGCGTGCTTACACATACATACATACACATGCGCACTTGCGACTGGCCACTTTTCTGCGACTTCACACAAACACACACACACACACACACACACACACACACACCACACACACACCAACAACAACAACAACAACAACAACAACAACAACACGCTCCCAAGAACTCGCATGTACAAACACAGTCTGAAACAGCCTGAGAGACCCGCGACGGGCAGTCGATCTAGGGATCACCACCCTTCATCTCAACACCAGCCTGCCACGGCGCCTTGAAAACAACAACCGACCCACTGTTGTAAATAAACGGTCAGGAATGTGACAAACACGCCCCGCGGCAGCTTCCAAACCAGGCACGTTCAACACAGAGAAACCGAAACGACAACGTGGACAGATAATGTCACCCGTCGTAAACGCCGTCCCCATAGATACTCATTTTACTCAGAAGTATTAAATCTGCCATCACAGAGACGCGCGACCAGAGGCCACGAAAGTTGACCGACCCGGGAAGACAGCATTCGGTATGACGCATACAGGCCCAGTCATAGCTGTGCTTTCTCTTTAATGGTGTCCTATATCATCCAGGACGATCGGACTATTAAGACTACATTATGAATCTCTGATGACGTTTACGATACGAATTACATGCGCGAAATGCCAAGTCGACTCGCATTCAAACGGCTGTGGCTCCGGACTGCCTGGCGATCGTCCTACGCGCTTGACGGGACGTTAAAATCGAAGAACTAACTAATTAACTTCCGTGAGCCGGTTTGGCCTAGCGGTAAGGCGTTAGGCTGGTAAGCAGAGGGACCTCGGTTCGAATCCGCTTCGGCTCTCCTTTCTCTTCACGAATTGTGGTCTGTGGACACGGTCTTGTGACTTTGTCCCTCACAATCAATGAAACATTAAAATGGCTCGCATCACTGCCCATCTTAATGCAGGAGTCATTCTGGTGGTGACAGTGTAGCGATATGTATATAATCTCCCTCTCCCCCCCACTTCCGTACCCCCTTTCCCCCTTCTCCGCAGCCTTACGGTTTCTGTGGACGTTAAGCACCATGTTTATTTAACTAACTTCCCTTTTCACCCCCCGAACTAACTAACCCCCCTTCTCACCCCCCCCCCTCACGACCTTGAAAACAGGCTAAGGTAATAAGAGCTGGACAGAACAGCAAAATCCGAATTTAGGTTCCTCACTATGCAGGGCTTCAAGAGAGTTAATGGTGTTTTACGCCCAATCAACCAGTAAGTAAGTAAATTGGTGTTTTACGCCCAGTCAACCAGTGCGGTTACATCAAGGCGATTCCGAAAAACAAACAAACAAACAAACAACACACACACACACACACACACACACACACACCAACACACACACACACACACACACACACACACACACCCACAACAACAAACAAACAAACAAAACAAAACAACAACAACAACAACAACATAAGACAATTACTGCTGCTCACCAAGACGGACAGATTGTGTAGCAATGTCAAAAGTGGAATCACACCTGTCACCGACTTCCGGTATGTCGGTAAACTTAAAGGCCAGCTTGAGCGGGGCAGGAACAGGAAGGAAATGGGAGTTGGGGGCTGGGGTGCTGGGTAACATATATATAATACCTTACATCCAAGAGGGAAGGTGCTGTGGGCAGGAGGGTTACGAAACAAAACAGCAACCCAACAGCTGCACACCAAAATCACTTCGTAAACCGTGCACCAGTCTGTCGTCCGCGTGCACCTAGCAGTGAGGGCGTATTGTACTGTTAAGGAGGGTTCAAAAACCAAACCAGACAAGTCTTGACCTTTGCTAACAAACAACCCTCCCCCCAAAAAAAGTTCGTAAACCTCGTACGAGTACGAGAGCACTAAGGAACGAGGACATTGTACTGTCAAGAAGACCCACCACCGTAGGTCGCCTTTTGCAAGTGGACATTATTTCAGCATTGCATGAGGTCGATGCCCTGTGGTAGCGAAACTTTACTCCTGTTAAAAGCCACCGCCCCCCCCCCAACCCCCCCCCCCCCCCTCCAACCCCCCCCCCTGCCTCCCTCCCTCCCTCCAAACCGACATAATTTTTCGCCACTTAGGCTAATCTGCTCCGAAAACTGACGCCTTCGCTCAGCTTACAATTGGTAACACGTGAGCCTCGCACACATTGACTCCAGAAGGGCAACGCAGTTCAGCAGACTATTTCCACGACGCCTGGTCGATAAGTTAAATAGATTCGCCAGAACTGACCGTGCCTGATCCACAAATTTCCGAGGGGTTCGTGGTATATAGCACCGAAACGGAGGACAGTGCACTGTTAAGAAGGACAACCACAGTAGGTGGCACCTTGCAAGCGGACATTTCGCTCAGGTCGATGCCCTCCCTCTTCAGGGGAGTCGGCGGCACAGAGCAAGAGCACTCGCCCTCGAAAGCCAAAGTTGTCCACCACGGAGCGTGGTCACCACTGCTTGGGTTGCCAGTACGTGCTAGGCTTTGCCGAATTTCCTCGAGACTTTCCCGCAGACAAATTCTGTGCAGACTCTGCAAAGGTCCTTCGTATGAGACAACAGACCCAGGCCTCCCCCCCCTCAACCCCCCCGCACCCCCATTCAATGAGCACAGTTTTACGCACGTTAAAGATCCTGTTAAATCTCCCTGAGACTTTCTTGCGGACACATTTTGTGCAAAAGTCTTTCGGGTGAGCCAATAAACCCAGGTCCCCAGTGAACACTGTTTCACTCACGTTAAAGATCCTGTTCAATTTCCTTGAGACTTTCCCGCAGACAAATTTTGTGCAAAAGTCCTTCGGGTGAGACAATAAACCCAGGTCCCCAGTGAGCACTGTCTCACGCAGGTTAAAGATCCTGCAGTCCACGTCAGAGTCGGATGGATTATAGAAACACCCAGATAACCCAGCATGCGCTGAAAGTGTCAGCCAGAAGAGCGTTGAAGTACGTAGAAGAAGAACTACGGACAAACACCGGTTTGAAAGGCTCAGACGAATGGGAGGGATGATAGGGACATATCTCCTGAAAAGGTCCAAGGCTTTATTTTGTACAGTACTAGGGACATATCTCCTGAAAAGGTCCAAGGCTTTATTTTGTACAGTACTAGGGACATATCTCCTGAAAAGGTCCAAGGCTTTATTTTGTACAGTACTAGGGACATATCTCCTGAAAAGGTCCAAGGCTTTATTTTGTACAGTACTAGGGACATATCTCCTGAAAAGGTCCAAGGTTTATTTTGTACAGTACTAGGGACATATCTCCTGAAAAGGTCCAAGGCTTTATTTTGTACAGTACTAGGGACATATCTCCTGAAAAGGTCCAAGGCTTTATTTTGTACAGTACTAGGGACATATCTCCTGAAAAGGTCCAAGGTTTTATTTTGTACAGTACTAGGGACATATCTCCTGAAAAGGTCCAAGGCTTTATTTTGTACAGTACTAGGGACATATCTCCTGAAAAAGTCCAATGATTGATTTTGTACAGTACTAGGGTCATATCTCCTGAAAAGGTCCAAGGGTTGATTCTGAACAGTATTAGGGTCATATCTCCTGAAAAGGTCCAATGATTGATTTTGTACAGTACTAGGGTCATATCTCCTGAAAAGGTCCAAGGGTTGATTCTGAACAGTATTAGGGACATATCTCCTGAAAAGGTCCAATGACTGATTTTGTACAGTGAAGTAAGTGACTGGTGCTTTAAGGTCACGCATTTCAAAACAGAGACTACACCATACTGATCGGTGCAAAAATTCACAACAAAATCGATGCAAATTGCCTATCAACCCCTCACCCACACTGGCTTCGTGTGACCATAATTTGTGGTTGTCAACATTAATATTTGCCCACAAACTACGCGGCTAATACCCCCCACCCCCCTCCCCCCCCCCCCCCCCCCCCCCGCCCCCTTAACAGCAGCCAGCGTACTGAGCATTCAAGTGAATGGGATCATGTGCTTTAAAAGTGCACATCATCATCATCATCATCATCATGAACAAGAAGAAAGAAAGAAAGGAACAGCCAAACGGGAATCCGTAACACAGCACGAAGAGAAATCTCTCAAATAGAGAGAGAGAGAGAGAGAGAGAGAGAGAGAGAGAGAGAGAGAGAGAGAGAGAGAGAGAGAGAGAGAGAGAGAGAGGGGGGGGAACTTTCCTCGAGATGGCTTGAGTGGGAAAAGGTCTCCGTCACTGCGACATCGGGACAGGACAAACAAACGACAGTTTAAAATAAAACAGCATTACTCATGCCACGCGCGGCACGTGCTCTGCTTTGTCAAACCTGTCCATCAGGCGGATTTCCACAGGGAAGACCTACCCACACCTACCTTCACCGGACGGCCAGACTTTGCAGTTCCTCTACCGTACAACGAATGTCTTCAATTTACTTCAGTTCAACCATGCAATGTCCTCAACTTTGTAGCGGACGTCACGGCAAGGTTACGTGTCCTGCTCGAACTCACAAAGGTTTGAAATGAACGGCCGTGCCCAAGTGAAATGTCATGCGACCGAATGCTTATTAACAGAGGTCGACAGCAAGGATAACTAAAAGCTCTTGCGACATTTCGCTTCGTTTCCCTACCGAGAGAGAGAGAGAGAGAGAGAGAGAGAGAGAGAGAGAGAGAGAGACAGAGAGAGAGAGAGAGAGAGAGAGAGAGAGAGAGAGAGAGAGAGAGAGAGAGAGAGAGAGAGAGAGACGGACAGACAGACAGACAGACAGAGACAGAGGGACAGAAAGAGAGACAGACAGACAGAAAGACAAGAGAGACAGACAGACAGACAGACAGTGAGAGAGAGACGGGCGGACGGACGGACGGACGGACGGACAGACGGACGGACGGACAGACAGACAGACAGACAGAGAAGAAGAAAAGAGGAGCGTCTGAGCCAAATGGAAGCCTGTGCGTGCCACTGTTTCCGATTATAAATCATGAGATGAAAACATTCTCGCAACTTACACAGACACACTGCTTTTTTGTTTGTCTGGATTATGTGCCCCAATTCACGACGAGTTATACAAACAAGGAATGTATAAACATTTGCAAGCTCTATAATATACTAAAATAGCCCCGCCGGTAACGGTGTGTAATTGCAGTCTAACGGATGACGGCAGACGCCGGCGTCAAGTCGCTGCTATCATCCAACTAAAGACCCGGCTGGTTATAAGCTACTACTTACTGCTAGCGATCCATCTCCACCCCCTAGGTCCTTTTTCTCTACGTTATTTCAGTTCACTGCACACTGTGTGTGTATGTATGTATAAGAGAGAGAGAGAGAGGGGGGGGGGGGGGGGGGGGGGCGGGAGAGAGAGAGAGAGTGTGTTTGTGTGTGTTTGTGTGTGTTTGTGTGTGCGTGTGCCTGCGTGCATGTGTGCGTGTGTGCATGTGTGCGTGTGTGTGTGCATGTGTATGTGCGTGCGTGCGTGTGCACGCGTGCGTGTGCATGCGTGCGTGCGTGTGAGTGCCAAGTAACACGCCTTCCGTCACCATCCCTCGTAATTATAACCTTTCTGCGAGTGCTGGTGCACTTAGGCCAAAGCTCCATTTTCCGCTACCGTATCATGTCAAGTTTGGGGGGTGGGTGTGGGGGGTGGGGGGAGGAAGCCAAGCGCGGGTGCGCGGGGTGAAGGGGGGAGGGGTATAGAGGCCTCTCTCCATCTGCGACACGGCATAGTCACAGCTGCACAGTAGTAAGCGTATTAGTCAAAAAGAGACAAGCGGTTGCGCCACCATGGTTGCAACACCAGGCATTACACACTGCTTTGCAGTCATTTTGCCTCGTTAAACACACACACACACACACACACACACACACACACACACACACACACACACACACACACACACACAGAGAGAGAGAGAGAGAGAGAGAGAGAGAGAGAGAGAGAGAGAGAGAGAGAGAGAGAGAGAGAGAGAGAGAATGAATGAATAAACTTTATTTTACGAGGGTAGTGGAGAAGACTCGAGGTCTTTTTACATCCAGCCCTCGCCTATGAGGGAAACTACTATTAACTAAGGATGCAATGAGCTACAATATGTTGAGTACATTTATACAAACCATGTAGAAATGGACACGTAATAAAATTATATAGATCCTCCATCCACTTAATAGAATTATATAGATCCTCCATCCACGTAATAGAATTATATAGATCCTCCATCCACGTAATAAAATTATATAGATCCTCCATCCACGTAATAGAATTATACAGATCCTCCATCCACGTAACAGAATTATACAGATCCTCCATCCACGTAATAGAATTTTACAGATCCTCCATCCGCGTAATACAATTATATAGATCCTCCATCCACGTAATACAATTATACAGATCCTCCATCCAGGCAATACAATTATACAGATCCTCCATCCACGTAATAGAATTATACAGATCCTCCATCCGCGTAATACAATTATATAGATCCTCCATCCACGTAATATAGATCCTCCATCCACCAGACTTTAAGAGAGGAAAAATTACAGGGATTGTACACTTCTTCCGTTTTAATTTGACTTACATCTGAGTGACGGCCCCTTTAAACGGGGATCACATCATAAGAGGGTAGCTATTAATCCGCTTGAACTAATTAATGCATTGTCAGTGCCACCTGCGCAACAGCGCGCACGTGAACTGGAGGAAAGGGGGAGTGGGGAAAGAGAGAGAGAGAGAGAGAGAGAGAGAGAGAGAGAGAGAGAGAGAGAGAGAGAGAGAGGATGGGGGTAAATAAATCAGCTAAATGTCTGCCAGCACAATGACTGGCCAGAGTTGTTTGTAACAAACTTACTACTGTTTGAGCACCAGCGAAAAAACAACTGCTCGTTAGCTGACAGTTTTCAGGAACCTATGTCGTAACCGAACACGGCAGTGGTTGAAGGAAGGATGTCGTGAACCACCAGTGCTTGGAGTCGGGGGTCTGCATGACTGGGAGCTGGACTTAAACCCTGCACTTGATCCGCTTACGCGGCTGCACGACCGTCACCCCTGTCACTACCGGTCAGCCAAAGTCTTGGGTTCAACTGAAGTCGACGACGATCCCCCCCCCCCCCCCCCGCCCCTCCCCCCGCCCCCCAGCCACCATTTATTCCCAACGGCCAACTCGGAAGGAAGACTGCTGGACTCCGGACGAGGTGCATCATGGTGTGCTCTGACGTCAAACTGCGCGTGCTGAGCGAAAGCCGGCTGTAATTAATTATTAATCCATCAAACATGAACTGTTGGCTGGTCGGGGGGTGGGGGGTGGGGGGGGGGGGGGGTGGAGGGAGAGGAGGAAGGATCGTGTAGAGAAGGGGATGGATAGGGGAGGGAAGGGGTGATGATCAGTAATTAGCTACACGGAGGGACAGGGGACAGACAGACGCCCGAAGCCACTGGCCTAATAAGGGCACATTTTCTTCAAGGTTGCAAGTCAGTGCACTATGTAGGGGAAGTTATAAATTTGATTCCTCGACCCTCCCATCACCCCCTGCCCCCCGACGAAAACAACTATACTGGAAGGAGGCGGGGGTGGTTGAGAGAGAGAGAGAGAGAGAGAGAGAGAGAGAGAGAGAGAGAGAGAGAGAGAGAGAGAGAGAGAGAGAGAGAGAGAGAGAGAGAGAGAGAGAGAGAGCCCCCATACGCGCGTTCATCTTCAAAAAAAAGTGACGACAATGAATCCGCAGGTGTGGAGCGCGAATACGACCATCCGGCCGGCCTAAAGATTTTTAAGCCGGCCGGATCAGTTATATATCCCCCCTTGAATCAGTATAATTATATCCCCAATTTCAAAATGCAGTGCATGTACGATCTTGTCAGTTAACATTCGAACGGAGTCTGTCTGAACTTGGATGAAGTGGGACGCAGGACAAAGAACGACCATTTTTTGTTCCAACGTTCTGCCTCCGACGCGACCTTGAAGTAAGGTCACGGTCACCGTAGGGGCATGGTTGTGTACGGGTCAGCAAGTACAATCATCAAGCGAACTTCGACACTGATGACATTTCTAGTGTGGCCGCCGGTCGGAAAGCTAATCAACACGGGTCACGAAACCAACAGACTCTGTTGTTGTTGTTGCTGTTTTTGTTGTTTTGGATTGTGCGAGTCCAAACAAAGGACTGAGATTGTTTTCAAAGACCCAGCGAGCAAAACTCGACACGGTTTCAAAGACCAACGTGATCCCAGCAAAAACACGAACTCCCATCTCCCAGGCTGTAAATCTACGCTAATGTTGTTTCTTCTCTGAAGTTTTTCTTTTTCTTCTTCGACTTCTCTTTCTAAATGGCAGAAGACTTAAAAAAACAAACAAACGCCGTGACATTTACTTTGTATCGAAAGCACCCCCTTCTTCAGGTACAGGGAACAATCCTTTTTACCTCGGCGATTTTTTCGTCTTTAATGGCGACCTGAAGAAGTCTCACGCCAGGTTCATTATTTTAATCTTCGCTCAGCGCAAATGTCAGCGTACGTACGCCCTTCGACATTTTTGCTCAACTGCGCCTTGTCAACTTACAAACAGAAAGAAGGAGGTGGAAAACAGAGAAGAGAAAGGGGGGTATCGGCATGGGGGTGGGGGTGGTGGTTGTGTGGGTGGTGGTTGGGAGGTTTGCAATGGCTGATCGTCAGTTTTTAGAAAACGACGAAAATGAAGTCCAAACGTTCTGACATCAACAGCAGCAAAAACACTAACAGCCACGCTGAATCTTTTCTCGTAATGTACGGATGCCGAGTGTGACCTTGACTCGTGACTGCACAGATGCAGTGAAGGTGATTAATACTGCATTCGACAAAAATCTAAATTGATCTCGATCTCATGAAACCAATGCGTATCTTAGCCTCGCTTTAGTTTCGGACCCGTTTCACTACAAGACTGCGCCCGGAAGTAATCGCTTATCCGGGACCTTTCCTGGTGCAAAAGTATCCACGTCCGACGAAACATTCAGTTGGAAATTATACTGGGATTACACTGAAAATGCTCCGCCACATGCATGTAACGAAACACACTATGTTGACAGGCCAGCGCTCCAGATCTTCCAGTTACTGCCTTAATCTTGTCGCTTCACCCCGAAACAAAAGGCAGGTTTTTAAAAGCAAAACAAATCGGCTCACCTTTACCTCGGTTCATGGACACGGTCTCGTGGCTTTGTCATCCTCTTAACATCTATTGATGGAACATTTAAACGGCTCACAACGCTACCCGCCGTTCTGATTACTCCCGGTTACTCCCGTTCTGAAAGCAAGGAGGCAACGCTACCCGCCTTAATTAAAGGGTTCCAGTCGCCGGTGCGGCACATAGTTCAGGAGCTGTGTGTGAGTCGAGGTGGCCGTCCTGAGCTGTCCGTCCTAAAGAGCTTTCTGGTTCCCGCGGACGTAAAGAATTATTCAACCGTGCTTCGGCATTGGTCACAACTCGTCCCTAATATGTCAACTGACATCTGAAGACATTAAGCATCACTTCATCATCAGCCGGTGCGGCAAGATTTTTTTTTTTTTTTTGTCCCAGGAGTCAACTTCCAGTGCAGACTCTCTTAAGGTGTCCCTACAACATCTCCTATTAGTGTATGCAGATTGAGAGAAAGGGGGCGTACGTCTTAAGCCCGTTCTTAATTGGGGCGAATGTTTGTTCGCGAACCTAGTTGGAAGTATTCGGCGAACCTAGCTGGTTCTTAATTGGGCGAACTTTTCTTCGCGAACCTAGTTGGGAGTATTCGTCGAACAGCGACGAAGCTATATTCGGGTCCAAAAGCTTCGCTCAACATGTTCTGGGCACATTCGCCCTATTCGACGAACATTGCCTCTACTGGCTGAGAGCTCAGCTCTCCTGTGGATGAGAATAAATAAAAATAAAAATGGATGACGGTGCCGCTGGGTTCTTCACTCGCTTCGGAGGGAGTTTGTTTATTTGTTGACTTGTGGGAGGCGCAGCCTTGTCTCGGTGACCCAGAATGAGATAGTAGTTAGCTGAATTACCCTCTGAGGGACGATTAAAGCATACTGACTTGACTTGATTTGACTTTAGCCTACATTTTCGACCATGCTGTCTGCTGCGCGTCTGCCGCAAGTTCGGGCCGAAGCTTGCATCTCATTACAAGCCAGTTGAGAACGAAGTAAAGTTCGTCGAACTGTCCGAAGCATATTCGGCGAACTAAAAGTTCAATTAAGAAACGAATCATAGTTCGTCGAACTGTCCGAAGTATGTTCGGCGAACAAACATTCGCCCAGTTAAGAACGGGCTTAAGAGTGTGTATGTGTTTATTTGCTGTTGTTGTAATTAAATGTTTTATGATTGGAGTGGATGTGTGACGAGTGTACCACAAAACATTCCTCGTGCAATCAGTGTATTGACACTTGGCAATAAAGTTATACTGCATTATATTGTATTGTACTGTATTGTGTTTCATGACTTAGACATTATTGAGATGTGTTCTTCGTTGCGCGATCGAACGACAGCTTGAATTTCCCGCTGGGATGAATAAAGTATATTGTTACTGTTACTGTTGTTAACCCCCGTGTGCAGTCGTACGCATCAACATCGGTGGGCTCGTTACAAATCCCAAACATTGGTAGCAACACCCGTTGTTTGGACACAGGAAAACCACTACGCACTACGAGTCTGTATCATCACGTCAAACTGACATTAGAGGGACGAGACAGTTATGTTTGTCAGTGTGTTTTGCCACGTGCAAACTGACCGTAGAGGGACGAAACAATAGTGTCTGTATCGTCACGTGCAAACTGACCCTAGAAGGACGAGACAGTTATGACTGTCAGTATCTGTATTGCCAAGTGCAAACTGACCTTAGAAGGACAAGACAGTTATGTCTGTCAGTATCTGTATTGCCACGTATAAACTGACCTTCGAAGGACGAGACGATAGTGTCTATATTCGTCCTCTGAGGTCAGTTTGCACGTGATGATACAGACACTGACAGACATTACTGTCCCGTCCTTCTAATGTCAGTTTGCACGTGGTGATACAGACACTATCGTCTCGTCCTTCGAAGGTCTGTTTGCACGTGATAATATAGACACTATCGTCTCGTCCTTCGAAGGTCAGTTTGCACGTGATAATATAGACACTATCGTCTCGTCCTTCGAAGGTCAGTTTATACGTGGCAATACAGATACTGACAGACATAACTGTCTCGTCCTTCTAAGGTCAGTTTGCACTGGGCAATACAGATACTGACAGTCATATCTGTCTCGTCCTTCTAGTGTCAGTTTGCACGTGATGATACAGACACTATTGT
Organism: Alviniconcha marisindica; assembly: GCA_018857735.1. NCBI lineage: Eukaryota > Metazoa > Mollusca > Gastropoda > Provannidae > Alviniconcha > Alviniconcha marisindica. The sequence goes on along the minus strand of JABMCL010000683.1, from coordinate 88,378 downwards.
CTCGTCCCTCTACGGTCAGTTTGCACGTGGCAAAACACACTGACAAACATAACTGTCTCGTCCCTCTAATGTCAGTTTGACGTGATGATACAGACTCTATTGTCTCGTCCTTCCAAGGTCAGTTTGCACCTGGCAATACAAATACTGACAGACATTATCCTCTTGTCCCCCCCCCCCCCCCCCCCCGGCCCCCACTCCCCCCCCCGTAACTTCCGTTTGTACGTGGTAATGCAGCCAAAGACGCCAGACACGTGGTCCTGTCTCTCTCACGAACGTCACTTCCACGCGGACTGCTACAGACAAAAAAAGCCAGACAAAGTCACATTTCTCTCTCGGATTAAATGCGTCTGCAGTGTCACGAGGACCGGTGTTGGCGAAACACCCACAGACCTCATTATGTTGTAATTCAGCAAGAAACTGCAACCCCCCTCCCTCCCCCACCCCCCGCCCGTGACATCTTTTACGTCACTGTCTAGATTTTCTCTGCCTTGACCCTGAACTTGACCACGACAGGCAAGCGGGTCACCGCAATGTTCCACTCGGCCGTTCATCACCCAACGAAGAGTGCCAAGGTCAGCGTAACGCCTCACGACTTTCACCTGACCGCAGCAAACTTGACCAGGGGGTCAGGCAGCTGCGTGCTGACCGCTCTCGTGTGCACAGGCACCGCCTTGTCCGTGGGAGCTCAGGAGCTGTGTGAATGTCGAGCTGGACGTCGCGGGCTCCCGTCCCTAATAAACCTACAGTTTCTGTGGACGTAAAGCAACACTTTCAGCATCAACCTCGTCCAGCCCACGAGAACAATGGAGAGAGGGACGTCGCAATCAAGACACAGTCCTGGCTCCCACCTGCCTTGACGTGACCGTGCACATGCAGAC
>JABMCL010000683.1:77500-82500 GCA_018857735.1 Alviniconcha marisindica | reverse complement strand
GCTTTTTTTGCGGTCGTTTCAGTATTCACCAAAAAACCCTGATTGCTCTCTTGACTATGAGTTGTTCGTCCGGGAAACGTTTCATTCACGTTTTCCTCTCCTCTTCTTCCGTCTCCATCACTTACGTGTTTACGCGCGTTTACGTGTGTGTGTGTGTGTGTGTGTGTGTGTGTGTGCGTGCGTGCGTGCGTGCGTGCGTGCGTGCGTGCGTGCGTGCGTGCGTGCGTGCGTGCGTGCGCGTGCGCGCGTGCGTGCGTGCGTGTGCGTGTCGTGCTCTGGGTTTGTGATGACTGTGCAGCGCTACCCGTTGAGTGCATGGATTACTAACACGACAGACTGCCACGATTATGTACGCACTTTTGGGGGCTTTACTGGAAGATCAGGCGCTCCTAAAATTCTCCTCATTAACACTACTACAGCAGCATTACGAACATTGCGTGTCAAATCCTGAGCAAGACTGAAACAAAAAGAGGACCCCACAGGCCACTGACACCTGCCCAGAACGCTGGCTACTTCCCAAGGTTAAAAACAAAACAAAAGCCTACCCCGTTACAAACAGGCGAGATCAGCAGAAATAACATGAATGCCAAGCCTCGTGTCAAGTGCCTGTGGCCTATCTGGGAGTGATGCAAGCAACCAAACTAGAAGGCAGACAAAGACAGGGGGAGGGGGGTGTATATATAGACAGATAGATAGAGAGGTAGGTAGGTAGTAGGTAGAGAGACAGACTAACTGCAACTAGGAATAACATAACCAACAAATGTTGATAATGAAGGCAAGCACACCCATACCCATCTCGTCTCTCAGGTCAGTCAGGGAACCAGCGGATACGGACAGGGATGGCACTAAGCATCGGGGAACGGTAACAGGACCTGCAAGTTGCAATAGTCACAGAGCAGCATTATCAACACACCTGGCAAAATTCCATTCGCTCAGCTCATGGCATCCTACTCTTTCATTCCCCTCGCTACACGCGCCATCATCATATACATGCCTTTCGGCAAGGGGTGCTGTCCCCAGGTTTACAAACCGTTTCATTTCCGTCTTGTGGGTGGACCAGGGCCCACATGCACGAGGAGCAAAATAATGGCCACATAAATTATGACACTGACTACAAAATCGTCTTGTGTGGAACTATAGGACTATCCGGCCAGCTTAAACGCGTTTAAAGGTACATAGATTCTACATTTATACAGCCTAAACGCCGTATAAAAACACCGTATATGGATTGCATTTTCTACATTTAAACAGCCTAAACGCCGTATTAAAACGGCGTATATAGATTGGATTTTCTACGTTTAAATGGCCTAAACGCCTTATAAAAACCGCGTATACAGATTGTATTTTCTACGTTAAGACAGCCTAAACGTTGTACAAAAATAATGAATGTAGATTTTTTTTAACGTTGACACAGCCTAAACGCCGTATAAAAATAGCGTATATAGATTGGTTACAGAGATTGGATTTTCTACGGATAGACAGCCTAAACGCCGTATAAAAATGGCGTATATAGATTGGTTATAGAGATTGGTTTTTCTACGGTTAGACAGCCTAAACGCCGCATAAAAATGACGGCTCTGATGCCGCCGTTACCAACAGAGGCTACTGCAGAGGAGAAAACGAACTTGCACGGACCGACACCGTCATACATGCCGTTATTATGATTATTTCCACATATTATTTAAGAAAATTTGGATTCACGCGTCAAGACAAATCCCAATCAACACAGACGGCGAAGAGGAGACAGGACAATCTCGAATAGGAATGGGTCATAGGGTCACTGACGTCAAAGTAAACTTTGAATTTCATACTTGAAACTGACAAGGCTGTTGTCATGCGGTGTCCAATCGGTTGCGAGTTTTAGACGTCACGCGCGTTGCATTGCTGATAATAACAAGGGGCTTTCCCGATCTATAAATAGACACAAACAAATAATATTAGCCATTTTGGATTACTTTCACGATCTATAAGTAGACCCGAACAATTATAGCCATTTTCAGAGCTGTGTGAAAGTCGAGGTGGACATCCTGGGCTCACGTCCCTAATAAACCTACGGTTTCTGTGGACGTAAAGCAACAATCCAACCATAGCCATTTTGGACCCTTTTGACGGCTCGTGCACATAGAAGGAAAGCCGGACTTACGGAATCTTTAACAGATTAGGAGATAGCCGCCTTTAACTTCATTTGCTCATCTTGCATATGGGCCCTGGGTGGCCATGCCCGCGGATGTAGACGGCGGGTAGCCACAGAACGATCGTCAGCCAGACTGACAAAGCCCCAAGTCGCCTCCTCTCCCTCATCTCCTGGTCTCTTTTTACAATTCTGCACTTCCTCCGTGCGCGCGCCTCTGGGTGTGTGTGTGTGTGTGTGTGTGTGTGTGTGTGTGTGTGTGTGTGTGCGTGTGTGCGTGCGTGCGTGCGTGCGTGCGCGTGCGTGTGTGTGTGCGTGTGCGCGTGCGTGCGTGTGTGTGTGTGCGCGTGCGAGCGTGTGTGCGTGTGTGCGTGCATGTGCGCGTGAGTGTGTGTGTGTGTGTGTGTGTGTGTGTGTGTGTGTGTGTGTGTGTGTGTGTGTGTGTGTGTGTGTGTGTGTGTGTGTGTGTGTGTGTGTGTGATGGCAGTGGTTTGAGATAACAGTGGTATTTTTGCGAGAAGCATTACAAATCTGAGAGAAGGAGGCCAAAAACCAAATCGAATAAAACGGACGATGGCCACACATGGGGACTGTTTCCATAGGCTGACAAGACTCCGTGTGTGACCATTTTCGTTTATGGGCAGCCATATGCCATCTTCGGAGGATTGACCTGCATTTCCGGAGAGAGGATATTGACATGCAAGGAGCTATAATGATGGTTGAAGGTAGTCCCCACCCAAATATGCAGCGCACAACCATATTTTAATGTGGCTTTGGTGCTGTGACGCAGCCCAAGCCAAAGCGCATATGGGAGTCCTTTGGACCAGTCAAAGCCTGACTGACGCTCTGCGGCTATCCGTGTCTGCCTAGGGCCCATCAGCGAAGAGACAATTTTCAATGACAGCCCATTGTTCGTATCGCAAATCGTGATGGACAAAACGTGATTAACGTATTGCGGAACTGAATCAGAAAAATTCAAAAGCATGCAATAACCCTGACGGACCTGAATCAGAACGAAAAAAATAAAAATAAAAAATTCAACAGCATACAATAACCCTGACGGACCCGAATCAGAAAAAAAAATCAACAGCATACAATAACCCTGACAGAACTGAATAAAAACAACAACAATTCAACAGCATGCAATAACCCTGACGGACCTGAATCAAAAAAATCAACAGCATACAATAACCTTGACGGACCTGAATCAGAAAAAGTCAACAGCATGCAATAACCCTGACGGAACGAATCAGAAAAAAAAAATCAACAGCATACAACAACCTAGACGGAACTGAATCAGAGGCCAGTAAAAAGGTCGATGTTATAGAGCTCAAGGAAGCAGCTGATCACAGCCGGAGGCAGACTGGCCGCCAACATGCTTCCTATATACAGGATTGAGGGACAAGTAGGACAGACTATAAACTGACAGTAAAAAGCAAAGCATCAAGGCGTCCAAAGATGAATCCCCTCTACTTCTCTGTTTTCTCTGAGATCCTAGTTTCGGAAACAATTACTGACCAAGACAGCCGCCACCTTTCGTCGCTTTGATCTACCCATGCAATATAAAATTATAACAGAAACCATAACGCTTATTAGGGACGGGGAAATAAAATTATATACATCGGATCACCCTAAATACACAACCAGCATCCCGTCCTTCGAAAAAACTGATATAAACGTAAAACGCTCCAGGTTAATGTCAGCCTCATTTGAAGTGTCTCATGTAAAAAGCATCCTAAAAACAACAACAAAAAACAACAAACAAACAAACAAACAAAACACACACAAAACAACAACAACAACAACAACACACGCACGCACGCACGCACGCACGCACGCACGCACGCACGCACGCACGCACACGCACACACACACACACACACACACACACACACACACACACACACACACACACACACACACACAACCCCCACCACCAACCAACCAATAAAACAACAACCGGAAAACAAATAAAAAGAAAACTCCAACAAAAACCAGCAATATCAAAGGAATCAGCCTTCTCAGTTCCAGCGAGAAAATGAGTTTGTGCATACGTTTTTGTTATTTTCGTTATTATTTTTCTAAATCATTATTATTATTATTATTACTTTTTATTTGTTTCTTCATTTCACACACACACACACACACACACACACACACACACACACACACACACACACACACACATACACACACACACACACACACACACACACACACACACAACTCTGTGAGCTAAAAATAGCTTGGGCGTAACCCAATCGACCATATCTTTTCTAGAACGCTACGATACGTCAACAACAAAATCACTCTACAGAAAACAAATGTAAAAGTGGCTTTGGACGTCTAAATGAAAACCATAATTACGTATTCGCTGTGTAACCTATTGGAAGGACTGTGAACGTCTGGTGTTCTATCCGTGACGTCAAAGACATTTTAGTGACATCACACTAAAACGCAGGGAAGGCGTGCATGACAACGTCAGTGAGGATGCCAACTCAGACAATCGATGGTACTCCCCCCCCCCCTTCCCCCCCCCCCCCCCCCCCCCGGCTTAAGCAAAGTTTATTTACAATCATGAAAACATGGACGATCAAAATCATTATATGAGCATTAGACGAGTTAATCTTATAGTAACTGCTCTCTGTCACCCCCCCCCCCCCCCCCGCCCACCTCCCCCCCTCCACCCCCACGCGCCCCTCCTCTCTCTTCTTTTTCTTTCTTTCTTGTTTCTCTCTCCCCTAATTCGCATCTGAGAAGGCTAGTTCCTTTAAAAGTTTCACATTCGAAATGTAACAGCCAACTGCAACGAAGAACGCATCTTACGTACACCAAGGGCTCATCTTACGGACACGGTCCGCGTCTGCAG
>JABMCL010000683.1:62500-75000 GCA_018857735.1 Alviniconcha marisindica | reverse complement strand
TTGAAACGATCATGTTTTGATCGTATGAGGCCACACTGTGACCTCGACCTTGAAGATATCAAAGCAGTCTTTTCGCATGATACTATGGCTCTTGATCGCCTAGAAATAACCGTCCTGCTCGACTGGGCAAAACAAACAAACAAACAAGCGACGTACACGCTGCCTCATGATGATGGATCACTCTGCTAAGTTTGGTCACAATAGGTTAAATCGGTCATGACGATATCATTCAACATTAAATGACGTTCTCAACCTTCACTGGGACATTGCCCTTGATCGCAGTAAAGTTTTTGTTGTTGTGCCCCCCCCCCCCCCCCCCCCCCCCCTTCAACAACACACTCCAGCATATGATACTGTACCATCGTGCCAAGCTTGGTCGCCAAAGGATCAGCTGATAAGTGATGTTTTGATTAGTCGAGCGATGTGACTTGAGCGTGAAGACAGCAACACAGCATTCCCGCACGACAGCCCGGCTTATGCGGATGCACCACACTACTGCTAAGTTTGGTTTCAAAAGGAACAGCGGCTCAGAAGAGATCATGAGGGCAAACGTTACTGCACAGTTTGAAACTCTGCTGTGACCTTGACCTTGAACGTAATCCAGTATTTTCAATGGACATTTTGGCTTGTGACGATCTGTCATCACAGTAAGTTCTGTTGCAAAAGATTCATTAGTCAAGGAGGCTGAGTAAGACTTACATAAGCCCTCACTGTGACCTTGACCTTAAAATAGCATCTTAGCCCCCCCCCCCCCTCCCCCACCTCTCCCCACTCCCTCCCCGCCTATCTTTAGAACAAAGCTCGGACACACGGACACGCAGACAGACAGAGAATTTCTAACGCACACGGATATATCAGCGTGAAACACATTAATAATAATTATGTCAGAACATTAATACAATACAGGCTAAAATATCTACATGTTGCAAACTAGAACACTGCTGATTAAAAAACACAGGTAAAAATGCGGGTAAAAATCAAAAGCACATTCAAAATGCAACAAAAAACGACAATTTCCCCCAAAAGGTTGATCGATTTCAGACGATCCAAGATGCAGCCCAAAGCACACCTCTGAACAACATGCATCCTCATCGTTCGAGCGGGAAAATGCCGCTCCCTCCGCTGTCAATCAAAGCAGAAGAAACAGAAAAGCAACACATGTTCTACAGTAAGTAACAAGTCACATGAAACGCATGCAGATGGCCCCTCTCCCATCAGTCAGAAACAGCGAGCTGTACATTTGAATGACCAATGCCATGTCACCGTAGCAGCACAAGTAATTCTGCCAAAAAAAGTGCAGGTGGCAGGTTACAGCTAAACACGCATGCACCTTAGGTACGTGGTTTAGCATGAAATGACACGGTGATTGGCTTTGTATGGTGTACAAAGAACTTGCGCCGAGACGGCAGCAGTTTCGTGTGGCACCAGCCATGTCAGCGCTGTAAGCACACCACTTCGGTGACTATTTAAAAAACGCGCCACAAAAACCTAGCCACTCATGTAGAATCATGAGTCTGCTCGAGAGCGGAGAATAGCGCTATATAAAAGCTATCAACAACCAATGCGTAGTCGAGAGATAAACGGTCTTTAGTACGGGTTCAGGAAATACAATCATTCGGTTTCTTGAAGATTTTGTGCATCTTGTGGGCACACCTTAAGGTTTCCGTCCGCTGTACCCCATCGCTAATACTGATGTCCAGTCTCGGTTGCTATTCACAATACCAACACTAATGTTAACAGCAATCGAGACTGTGAGCACAACATCCAATCAATCTAAGCTCATTTTCAACTGCCTCCACGGAGCCGGCTTCTCGAGCCGGGGGTGTTTAAACTAAGCTGATCCACCCCTTTCACTCTTTTTTTGTCTAGTTTCTGTCTACCGGCCCTTTCACCGATATTTCGTTCCCCAAACTCTCCCCACGATGCCTCTGTTTTCAGCTCCCTTCTTGCAGCTGATTTCTGTCTAACCGGCCGTTCTCCTGTATTTGCCTGCATCACAGTTCGTCTTTATATATAGTACTTCTCTCACTCTCTGCGGTCCAACTGCCATAACAAAACACGAGCAGCAAACGATCAAATGAGTGACAATCAAAACGGGGGCAACAAGCGTAACTGTCTTAATTTCGTCAAACTCCCTGTGACCCCGAAAACGGTTCCAGGTCACGAAAGTTGACCACAAACTTAAGGTTATTGTCAGTCTGATTTTAACAGGTCTCACGTACGTGCGTAAAGACCCGGCAATATTAAATGAGTGAACTTTCTTGGGTCCAGGAGGAAAAAGGAAAGGACAGGAAGACTTTTTCTGTGTTTTTGTTTTTATTATTATTTTATTTCGGTCATTTTTCACTATTTTAGTGTTTTCACTGTCTAAAAATGACCAATCACAGTGAGTGAAAAACAGCTTGGGGTTAACCCAGTTGATCACCGCGTTTCTAGAAGGCTGCAATGCGTCATCAGAAGCTCATTCCACAGAGATAAAAAACACTACAGAATAATAAAACATTTCTTCTTTACTGCGGATCGTGTTCGTTTCGTCGGTTCCAAGCACTAAAGGGGTTACTTCCCACTGACATCTGAAAAGACTCTGGTTCCGGTTCCGGTTCCGGTTTTGTACGATGCAGGGGCCATTATTAGTCATTTTCGCAACGGAACAGGCAAACTAGAGCGCAATGCGAAGTAAAGCCTTACGAGGAATAATCTGTAGAGTTTGTTATAGTACAGACCTTCCTAAAAAGTGGTTAAAAACAATCGCTTCTGATCTTGAGGAATAATCGGTAGAGTTTGTTATTGTACAGACCTTCCTAAAAAGTGGTTAAAAACAATCACGTCCTAATAATCTGTAGAGACCTTCCTAAAATGTGGTTAAAAACAATCACTTCTGATCTGGAGGAATAATTTGTAGAGTTTGTTATTGTTCCTAAAAAGTGGTTAAAAACAATCAATTCTGATCTGGAGGAATAATTTGTAGAGTTTGTTATTGTTCCTAAAAAGTGGTTAAAAACAATCGCTTCTGATCTGGAGGAATAATCTGTAGAGTTTGTTATTGTACAGACCTTCCTAAAAAGTGGTTAAAAACAATCGCTTCTGATCTGGAGGAATAATCGGTAGAGTTTGTTATTGTTAGACCTTCCTAAAAAGTGGTTAAAAACAATCGCTTCTGATCTGGAGGAATAATCGGTAGAGTTTGTTATTGTACAGACCTTCCTAAAAAGTGGTTAAAAACAATCGCTTCTGATCTGGAGGAATAATCGGTAAAGAGTTTGTTAATTTTTTACAGACCTTCCTAAAAAGTGGTTAAAAACAATCGCTTCTGATCTGGAGGAATAATCGGTAGAGTTTGTTATTTTACAGACCTTCCTAAAAAGTGGTTAAAAACAATCGCTTCAGATCTGGAGGAATAATCTGTAGAGTTTGTTATTGTACAGACCTTCCTGAAAAGTGGTTAAAAACAATCGCTTCTGATCTGGAGGAATAATCTGTAGAGTTTGTTATTGTACAGACCTTCCTAAAAAGTGGTTAAAAACAATCGCTTCTGATCTGGAGGAATAATCGGTCGAGTTTGTTATTGTACAGACCTTCCTGAAAAGTGGTTAAAAACAATCACTTCTGATCTGGAGGAATAATCGGTAGAGTTTGTTATTGTACAGACCTTCCTAAAAAGTGGTTAAAAACAATCACGTCCTAATAATCAGTAGAGACATTCCTAAAATGTGGTGAAAAACAATCACTTCTGATCTGGAGGAATAATTTGTAGAGTTTGTTATTGTTCCTAAAAAGTGGTTAAAAACAATCACTTCTGATCTGGAGGAATAATTTGTACAGTTTGTTATTGTTCCTAAAAAGTGGTTAAAAACAATCGCTTCTGATCTGGAGGAATAATCGGTAGAGTTTGTTATTGTACAGACCTTCCTAAAAACTGTCTAAAAACAATCATCTCTGATCTAGCTGCCTACGCGTGGCTAATTTTTGTTGTTGTTGTTGTTGTTGTTGTTGTTGTTGAAGGGTTCACCGAGACCGGAAGTGCCTGCTACTCTTTTGCTTTGCTGTGAACGACAACACTCGAAACGCAACAGGCAACTGCAACAACGACCTCATCATACGTACTCCATCGGCTTGTCTTTCGACTGCGTTCCTCGCCTGCGGGAAAGTATACGTCAACGTATTAAAACAATAAATGATGAGATTTATTTCTCTCTTTCGTTCTAATGCATCAAGAATATGACTTGCTCCTTCAAATGTGCAACGCAGTGAAACCAACTGCGATGTATTAGAGTTTTAACGCTTGTAGTATTATATTCAGAAAGCCTATCGTCAAGATTCTTGCAAGTGTGTGTGTGTGTGTGTGTGTGTGTGTGTGTGTGTGTGTGTGTGTGTGTGTGTGTGTGTGTGTGTGTGTGTGTGTGTGTGTGTGTGTGTGTGTGTGTGGTGTGTGTGTGTGTGTGTGTGTGTGTGTGTGTGTGTGTGTGTGTGTGTGTGTGTGTAAAAGTCGAGCTTAGACAGGACAGAGCGAAGGAAGAAGACGTGACACTGACCCGCACTCCGATCCGTCATGTCGTAATCGCTGCTATCCGTGTTGTCGCTATCACGTTCGGTCGACTCTTTAATCGAAAAACCGTTCGTCTTTCATTCTCATTTAAGTCAAGGGATGAAACAATAACCTCCCCCCAGCCCCACCCACCCAAAAAACAACAACAAACGAAGCCACCATTATGTAACTATGTTACTGACATCACACGTACACGACTCGCTAACCAGAACTTAAGGCGGCCGTAACGGTGTTACTAAGGAAGGAGAACACGAACGTTACACCCACTGAACGAACAGAAAACGTTACACAGAAAACGGAGATTGGAACTGGCATACTTACACAGATCTCGCACCATGAAATAACGTTTACACAGAAAACGTTACAGAGAAAACGGAGATTGGAACTGGCATACTTACACAGATCTCGCACCATGAAATAACGTTTACACAGAAAACGTTACACAGAAAACGGAGAAGGCACGGGCCTTAGACTTACTGTGTCAGTATTCACACAGATCTCGCAACATGAAATAACGTTCACACAGAAAACTGCGACGGCAACCCCTTCGCATTGCAAGGAAGATCGTATAACATTAACATTACAGAGAGAACTCGGCAACACATCACAAGGAAGACAGAACACTAACGTTATGGAGAGAACTCGGCAACGCAACGTATCACAAGGAAGATCACGGAACAATAACCTTACAGAGAGAACTCGGCAACACATCACAAGGAAGAACAGAGAACACTAACTTTACGGTGAGAACTCGGCTACACAGCGTATCACAAGGACGAAGAAAGAACACTAACTTCACGGTGAGAACTCGGCTACGCAGCGTATCACAAGGACGATAACGGAATATTAACGTTACAGAGAGAACTCGGCAACACAACACATCACAATGAAGAAGAGAGAACACTAACTTCACGAATGAGAACTCTGCAACGCAACGTAGCACAAGGAAGATCACATAACAATAACGTTACAGAGAGAACTCGGCAACACATCACAAGGAAGAACAGAGAACACTAACTTTACGGTGAGAACTCGGCTACGCAGCGTATCACAAGGACGACCACAGAACAGTAACATTACAGAGAGAACTCGGCAACACATCACAAGGAGGACAGAACACTAACGTTATGGAGAGAACTCGGCGACACAACACATCACAAGGAAGACAGAACACTAACGTTACGGAGAGAACTCGGCAACACAACACATCACAAGGAGGACAGAACACTAACGTTGTGGAGAGAACTCGGCAACACAACACATCACAAGGAGGACAGAACACTAATGTTACAGAGAGAACTCGGCAACACAACACATCACAAGGAGGACAGAACACTAACGTTACGGAGAGAACTCGGCAAAACAACACATCACAAGGAGGACAGAACACTAACGTTGTGGAGAGAACTCGGCAACGCGTCATATCACAAGCAAAAATAGAGAGAAGACTAACGTTACGGTGAAAACTCGGCAACACAGCCTATCACAAGGAAGATCACAGAACATGAATGCTACAGAGAGAACTCTGCAGCACTACACGCATTACAAGGAAGATCACACAGAACATAATTAAAAGAGCTGCACAGAAAACTCGGGAACAGTTAATGCACGCAAAAACGCGAATTTCTGTTATTCGCAGACAAGAAAGATTCTGTACTCTGCATTCCTTTCACGGAAGATCACAGAACAGAAAACTGCAACGGCGACATTTCACATACAAAGAAGATGACAAAACGTTCACGTTAGAGTGTTCAGCTATAATCATGAGTACACTTCACACTCAATCAATAATCACCAGCTGCATAACAAAGACAACAACAACAACAAAGCAAGCATATTTTGTCTTGTTTTTCATGATGTTGTCAAGAGAACCTAAATAACGCATTTTCCCTTAAGAGATAATATTACATATAAGCATGGCTCTGTTACCAGCTGAAAAGTTCTGAAAACAAGGGTAAAACGGGGCCTTATTTGTTGCATGCTGGCATCTGCTTGTTGCTTTGTTGTCATCGCAAAAGGTATAAACCTTGAGTAAATTCACCAGATTTTTACACAGACTGATTGACCTGCATCTATTCTACACAGCATCTGAATCACAGACTTCTGTTTCCATGACTTTGTGCTCTTTGGAAAGTCGTTTTCCGTACGTAATTCGTCGTGTCCAGTCGCGTGCATTAACGAGCAAGAGACCCTGTTTGTCCTATTCAAAAGTCGTGTCACGTCGTAGCTGAATTAAATGAGCACAGATAAAGATTTCATAACCTCTGCAAGTAAATTGGAAACGTCCTTTTACGCACACCTTCACAATCAGCAGCAAATACCGACACCGATGATCAGAACGTTACATACGGAAGAAAGTTACGCACAGATCCTGGGTTGCGATTTTCTTGCGGTTTAAAATCTGCTTCAGCACAGTCTTGCTCCAAATGGCCGTGCATCCCATCACATACTGATCAAAGCGTCAAATAGAGGAGCTTTAAAGTCTGTTTTACCATTTTTACGTTTCACTTGTCATCAACATTGTTTTGTACCCATGACCAGAGCTGAACACTGAATCACAAGAACAATGAGCATAACAAGGTCGACAACAGAACATTAACGTTACAGGGAAAACCGCGACATCACAAGAACACGGCGCATAACAAGGCTGACCACAGAACACTAACGTCGCAGAACAAAACAACAACAACAACAACAAAACGCGACATCACAAGAACACTGGGCATAACAAGGTTGACCACAGAACATTAACGTTACAGAGGTAACCGCGACATCACAAGAACACCGAGCACATCAAGTTCGATCACAGAACACTAACGTTACAGAAAAGAAAAGAAGACTGATCACAGAAGATTAACGCTGCAGAGAAAACCGCGACATCGCAAGAACACTGCGCACAACAATGTTGATCACAGAACATTAACGTTACCAAGAACACTCCGACAGCAACAATGCACGTCGGAAGGACGGACAAAAATTGCAACAATACAAAAACACACCGCCGCGCATCACCTGGCGGCTCACAGAACATGACCGCTGCAGAGAAAATTGCAACACCACAAGCACACTGTGCGTTACAGGGCGGACGAGGGAACACTCACGTCGCAGAGAGTCTGTAAGGACACTGCGCATAACGAGGAAGATCACAGAGCACTAACGTTACCGAAAACGCCTAACATCACAAGAACACATGCGCATTAGCCGACAGATCACAGAATGTTAACGCTACAGAGAAACTGCAGTTACTACCAGACCACTGTGCATTTCAAGGAAGATCACAGAACAAGCGTTACACGGTAACACGTGGCGGCAACACTGACCTGTTACGAGGAAGACCACTACGTCATGATTAATAGACCAGAGACGGAGGCCGACCGACAGGACAGATTTGTCAGGCAGAGAGAGCCCTTGTGAAAACAACAGAGACTACTCACCTAAATACGTGCTACAAATGTATTCTGCTATCTGATTGCCGGATTTGCTGGACTCGGCGAAGTGACTCAGCTCTCTGTTCAGCATTCTCTTGAACTGGAACCAAAAAGATCGATGTATTTATTCTCTTCTGCACAACAAAATGATTCTCTCTCTCTCTCTCTCTCTCTCTCTCTCTCTCTCTCTCTCTCTCTCTCACACACACACACACACACACACACACACACACACACACACACACACACACACACACACACAAGCAAGAACGCACGCACGTTTTGAATTATCTCGCTTAACCGGTGCCAGAGGTATGAGGCAAGGGGATGGCACCAAATGAATGAGGAGCTATGAATTAGCCCCCTTAATCGTGTAACGGTGACCACGCTGAAAAAACAAATAAACAACCCCCCTCCCCCAAAACAACAACAACAACAACAACAACACACACACGCACGCACGCACGCACGCACGCACGCACGCACGCACGCACCACCACCACACACACACACACACACACACACACACAACAACAACAACAACAAAAACACAACAACAACAACAAGAAAACAACCATGTGTGGCGCGAAAATTGGACTACCCGGTCGGCCTAAACGCGTTTAAAGTTACTGACTCATTTGTCGACGTTTACGCAGCCTGAATGCTGTTTTAAAATGGCGGCGCCGATGCTGCCGTTACCTCCCAACCCCCACCCCTTTCTTCCCCGTACCTAGTAACCGTTAGAGGTTTCTGTGGGCGTTAACCCCTTCACTGCCATGATGTCACTTGAAAACAACCAATAAAAGGGCGAAATCTGAAACCCTTAAAGTAAAAGTCCAAGGTTTTCAAGTATGCAAAATGACCATCGAAATGACTGACAAATGAGTCACTAGTTTCAGATTTAATGAAATAAAAATTTTAATAAAAAATGTTTAACTGGGTTTTTAATCGATTTTCTTTTCTGTAGGCTGGCCGAAACGACAGTCTCGGGTTCTCCATCAGTCACGTGACTTTCCCGAAGTGACGTCAGTCTGGGGAGTCAGTGCGGTTGCCATCTTAGATTCTTCAGTAAACTGTGTATGCGTGTGGTCGACAAAAAAGTTAACTATGCCGGCCTACTGTGTTGCCGCGAACTGTAACAATTCGTAGACGACCCCAGGTATAACAATGCACGAGCTCCCGCGCAATCGACCCGCAGTGAGGCGAAAGTGGATTGAATTTATACAATTCAAACGAGCTGACTTTCTTGCTGCGCCGCATCACGCCCATTTGTGTAGTGAGTGCGATTTCGCAAACCCCATGGAATACCGCATGGGGTTTGCTTCGAAGCTGACACGATGTTCCGGTACTCTTTCAAAATCCTGTCTGACAGGCTCAAACTGATACGGCTGTATCCTTGTGGGTCTCTCGGGCAAAGTGTCAGTTTCGTCTTCGGAGCTCGAGTTGGCCATTTTGCAGCGACTCCCCAGAGTGACGTAGTAGGCATATGGTCACGTGATTTGGGCGTCATGGCGACGATTTCGGTACGACAGAAAATGCCTTTTTTCGTGCATTTATGACCCTCAGATCACAGTTTCACCTACATCATCGTTCTCAGCGAGCTTTAACGGAAATCGTGTCAAAAATCACCCCTAACCTTGGACTTGTCCTTTAAGCCTTTTGTCTTCTATTCCGCGCTGGCATGTGAAGGGATGTTTATCAAAATGCACAGCAGTGAAAGTAGATGCGTTATAGGACCGGAAAACATACTGTTTGCAGGCGCGTCCGTGCATCTTTCAGCCCGGACATTTTACAGGCTGGGGCAGTGAAGGGGTTAAGCCTTGTCCCCAACAGAAGGAAAGCTGCCGTTATCGACACAGAGAAAACGAACGCTTGTACGGAGCGACGCCATGCATCCAACGTAGCGTATATGACTACAAACAAATATTCAAGAACATTTGCATTCACGCATCAGTCAAGACACGTACATCATAATCAACACAGACGGCGGGGAAGAGATAGGAAAATCGCGAATGTGATTTAAGCTCATCGGGTCAATGACATCCGCTACAATCGAAACGAACTTTGAACTTGAAACTGACAAGGCTGTTGTCATGCGGTGCCCAGTCAGTTTCGAGATTTCGACGTCACGCGCGCTGCATTGTAATTGTTGATTAAACAAGGGACTTTCCCGATATAACAATAAACACCAACTGCTGTTTCGGAGCCTTCTGATGATTCGTGTAAGCGATCAGAGTGTCGGAATTATCGACTCTGTGCTCAATCAGGAATAGGGGCTATCCGCCTTTAATTCCATTTGCTCATCATACATACTTATGGACGCGGGGACACCACTCTGTCAAGGCAGGAAACACGTGACGATATTTCCGACGTGCAGTCCCACTTAAATGCGTGTGGCCCTGATGATGACATTAACAATCATGCGAGCTTCTAACCTACATGCAAATATGCACCCCCCCCCCCCCCCCCCCACGCCCCCAAAATGCAAGTTTTCAGCGGAATTGTGTTAGCCCCCGCTGTGACCTTTACGTTGCGTCAGTGTCAAGGAAAGTGTTATGAAGGGGCCAGAGCGTACGTAGCAAGTAGTAGTACCTTGGCGTTTTACGCCCAGTCAACCCTTGCGGTTATATCAGGGCGAAGCAGACCGCCACGCATTGGGGTTTCTCAAATAAATGACTATCTGACTATTTATTTGCACAGTGCAGGTGTCATTATACTCAATTTTTCTTTTTTTCTTTCTTCTTTTCTTCTTCTTCTTCTATGCTCTTCTTCTTTTCTCTCTCTTTTTTTTTCTTTCACGGCTGGACAGCCAGCCAATCATTATACATTACAGGGACTCTCATCTTTCGGAGGCGGAAGCAAGCTCGCTACTCTGACACAAAGACCAGATTCATGTCCTTTTGCGACTTCAGCTACAGCTGTGCGAAAGGTCGACATTTCCCGCCGTCACGGTGCACAAGACAAGCTGGTCCGTGTTGCTGCAACTCAGCCTGCCCATTCATACAACCAAAGCAACACCAGAGTAGTAATCGTGCTGAAAAAAAGAATACAAGTGGACGAAGCGACAGACTGATAGTTTAGTTTTTTCGCCAAGTCAACCATGACGGTTATATCAGAGCGAAACACTTTGTCAGACCACAATACCCGTTAAAAATAAAGAAATAAAGTATACGCTACAAACAGAACATTGCCCAAGTAAAAACAGCAGTAAAACGTGGGTAAAAGATCATGTCCAAAATGTAACACGAAAACTTAAATTTAAAAAATAATGGTATTCCTTTTAGATAATCAAAATTGCAAATCAAAGATACAGCTCTGAACAATATCTTGAACGTCTTCAGCTACACCTCTGAACAACGACCTCAACTACATATCTGAACAGAGTCCTCATCTACATCTCAGAACAACATCCTCAACTACATCTCTGAACAGAGTCCTCATCCACACCTCTGAACAACGTCCTCAGCTACATCGCTGAACAGAGTCCTCATCTACACCTCTGAACAACGTCCTCAACTACATCTCTGAACAGAGTCCTCACTACACTCGAACAACGTCCTCAACTACATCTCTGAACAGAGTCCTCAGCTACATCTCGAACAACGTCCTCAACTACATCTCTGAACAGAGTCCTCAGCTACATCTCGGAACAACGTCCTCAACTACATCTCTGAACAGAGTCCTCACTACACCTCGAACAACGTCCTCAACTACATCTCTGAACAGAGTCCTCATCCACACCTCTGAACAACGTCCTCACTACATCGCTGAACAGAGTCCTCATCACACTCGAACAACGTCCTCAACTACATCTCTGAACAGAGTCCTCATCCACACCTCGCAACAACGTCCTCAACTACATCTCTGAACAACGTCCTCAACTACATCTCTGAACAGAGTCCACCTCTTAACAGTGTCCTCAACTACATCTCTGAAAAACGTCCTCAACTACATCTCAAAACAACGTCTTCAGCTACATCTCAGAACAACGTCTTCAGCTACATCTCTGAACAACGTCTTCAGCTACATCTCAGAACAACGTCCTCAACTACATCTCTGAACAACGTCCTCAACTACATCTCTGAACAACGTCCTCAACTACATCTCAGAACAACGTCCTCAACTACATCTCTGAACAGAGTCCTCATCCACACCTCTGAACAACGTCCTCAACTACATCTCTGAAAAACGTCCTCAACTACATCTCTGAACAACGTCCTCAACTACATCTCTTAACAGTGTCCTCAACTACATTTCTGAAAAACGTCCTCAACTACATCTCAGAACAACGTCTTCAGCTACATCTCAGAACAACGTCTTCAGCTACATCTCTGAACAACGTCTTCAGCTACATCTCTGAACAACGTCCTCAACTACATCTCTGAACATCGTCTTCAGCTACATCTCTGAACAACGTCCTCAACTACATCTCTGAACAACGTCCTCAACTACATCTCAGAACAACGTCCTCAGCTACATTATTGAACGATGTCCTCAACTACATCTAATAACAACGTCCTCAACTA
>JABMCL010000683.1:50000-57500 GCA_018857735.1 Alviniconcha marisindica | reverse complement strand
GAGTTGAGAAGGACGCGCTGTCAGACAGCACGCTTGTCAGATTCGTGTACGCCAGGAATGTTTCAGTGTACACACATACAACATGTTAATATGTAACAGCGAACACTCATAACATAGAATTTGCGTGGGCCTAACCTTACGCTAAAACCCTAAGCTCTTGAGAAACGATCCTACGGAAGAAGGAAGACAAGAGGGATATACACACCGCAAACGTTCCCGCGAGCGTGCGTTGGACTTTAAAAAATGTTGATATATATATTATTTTTTTTTTGTATTTCTTTGTCCCTTGCGAGAAATTCGGGTCGCCCTACCTGGTTAAGGCACGGCAGCAGCCGCAAGAGCAGCGCTACCCATTCCTATCAGTGGGTGCAGTATTTCCGTGTGTCCAAACAACGGTGCGGCTGCCAGTGTTGGGGATCGTTGACGTGCGCACAGCTGTCGATGCATGCGATTGCACGCAGGGGGCTTGTGCGGACGCCGTAAGAGAGTCTGCACTGGAAGTTGACTTTGAGAGAGAAATCCCTTGCCGCATCGGGGACTCGAACCCGCGTTAGTATTGCGCCTGGCTTTTAAGTAGGACGCTCTACCACCTGAGCTATTCCCACCCCTACACTCGGCGGGAGAGAGGCGTACTCATTAGTTGTTGCTTTTTGGCAGGGAAGAGCGTACTCATTTGCTGTTGTTGTTTATTTTGCAGAGAGGAGCGTACTCATTTGTTGTTGTTGTTTTTTGGCAGGGAGGAGCGTACTCATTTGTTGTTGTTTTTCGCAGGGAAGAGCGTACCGATTTGTTGTTGTTGTTTTGTTTTTTTGCAGGGAAGAGCGTACTCCTTTGTTGTTTTCTGCGGGGAAGAGCGTACTCATTTGTTGCTTTTTGCAGAGAAAAGCGTAATCATTTGTTGTTGTTTTTGCAGGGAAGAGCGTACTCAGTTGATGTTTTGTTTGGCAAGGAAGAGCGTACTCATTTGTTATTGTTTTTTGGCAGGGAAGAGCGTACGCATTTGTTGTTGTTTACTGCAGAGAAGAGCGTACTCATTTGCTGTTGTTTTTGCAGGAAAGAGCGTACTCAGTTGTTGTCTTGTTTGGCAAGGAAGAGCGTGGGCAGGGGACGTGTTCCGGTCCAAGAGGTCAAAGGGCAGCTCAGTGGTTAACCCTTGTATACCTCAGAGATCGTTTGGAACACTAAATACCCTAATGCCAAAAGTCTTCCACTTCTTGCAAATGGCGGCCTCCTCAATGCAACAACTGGTGGAAATACTGAACCACCGCTTCTTTGTGCAAAGCAAGTCCCTCTTCATAATGGGGTTAATTCATGTCAGCCGGATGGCAAAATTACCCCCAGCTAAAAACAGACTCACAAAACCGGCTATGCCTCTTATTAAATACGGGACGGTGGGTATAAAACTTAAGAAGTTAATAAGACCAGCATTGCAGCGGAGTTAGCTCCCTGCCTGCCAGTGGTATATTTATAAATAATTCTAGCCATAGGCGCAAGTCGTTGCACGGTGTTGCAATCGTGAATGCATGAATGGGTGAAAGCGTATTTTGGGCCCATAAAAACGTCCATGTAAAAAACTTGCGTGTTCACAGCACCGGATGCACACAGTCCTGCTAGTTTCCTCCAACAGTCGCTCAACCGCCATACATATAATTATCCACATACACTCACACACACACACACACGCACACGCACGCACGCCCACGCACGCACGCACGCACGCACGCACGCACGCACACATACACGCGCACGCACACATACGCGCGCGCGCGCACGCACGCATGCACGCTCACACACACACACACACACGCACGCACGCACGCACGCACGCGCGCACACACACATGCACGCACGCACGCACGCACGCACGCACGCACGCACACACAGACACACACACACACATCCTCCGTGCATGTTCGCATTTTTGGAGCGTATTTTTTGTACTTCATTATTATTCATTATTATTCTGTCGACAGAGCCCCCCCGCTCCCCCCCCCCCCCTCCACCCCCCCACCCCCCAAACCGCCTTCCGCAGTTTCACCAAACGTAAGCCTGTCGACCTTTGGTCCGAATCCTGGCTGACATCCATGTTCAGCGTTCTCTCCTGGTTTATTTTTGCCTTTGCCCATTCGTTATCTTGGCGACAACCGAGAGATAAATCATCTTATTTGTTTCTTTCGTTCTACTTTTTGTGTGTGGTTAAATAACGTTCTGTGTGTGTCCGTTTGTTGCTTAAAAAAGGTGCATCGCAGAAAATGTGCACACTGTTTTGGACTTTTCCCAGGTCAAGGAAAAACAGAAGCGTTCTCTTTAAGCTTTCTTTTTAGGCTACCATCTTTTTGGTTTAAACCAAGTTTATTCATTCATCGCAATCATAAGTTCAACAAATAAGTACAGGAAACACAAAAGCAGTATGCTTATTGTTACCTATAGACAAAATGATAATAATTAATGACGATTTTTTTTCCCCACTCGTTTTTGCTTAGTTTGGTTTTGTCTGTATTGATAGATTTGTGTGTGTGTGTGTGTGTGTGTGTGTGTGTGTGTGTGTGTGTGTGTGTGTGCGTGCGTGCGTGCGTGCGTGCGTGCGTGCGTGCGTGCGTGCGTGCGTGCGTGTGTGTGTGTTCAAGGTTGGCTAAATGTACGGGGCGGCTTTCTCAAATCCCCAACGTGGGCCTAATGCGCTTTTCAATACTACGGCAAGCGCTGCACGTAAAAGATTACACGGCAGCAAAAACAACAACAACAACACAGAGAGTTCCGGGTTGTCAGTCATCCCAGTGCGTCGGCCAATCAGAACGTCGCATTTAAATTCCGTGCGACACCCCAAAAACAACAACGACAACAACACACAAACAACAACAACAACAACAACAAACACACACACACACACACACACACACACACACACACACACACATACACACACACACACACACACACACACACACAACAACAAGAACAGAGAAACAAACAACAACCAAAAAGCAAACAACAACCCCTTCCCAGAAAAAAAAACTAAAAAACTCCAACACACACACACACACACACACACACACACACACACACACACACACACACACACACACACACACAACCACAAAAACAACAACAACTGAAGACTGGTCGACATGTGTTGTCTACAAGCTAAAAAAGCATAGCAACCGAACTTTAAGACTAAGTCACGGCACACGCTCACCAGTGCGGACAGACATCGGCTGCAATGAAAAGAAGCTAGCACAGTGCAGTCATCAGAATGTTGAATCAGACTCATTCATGCCCCCCGTCCCCCCTTCCGCATCAGACCCGTCTATTGTACGGAAAGGGTCTATATTGTACGGAAAAGGTCTATATTGTACGGAAAAGGCCGCTGACCGCTCCCTCTAGTCTCTCCATCCTCCCGAATTCCCAATGACCACTAGCTTCAAGACAACCGAGGGTGCCGAAAGACAAAGCCTCCAGACGCCATTTGCGAGCCATCTAGCTGGCCAACGAGCAGACAGAATTTTCATGGGATGGAAGATCGCGACGGAACGGTACCCGTCGGATCGATTCCGTCTCACTTGGAGGCGAATTCCAGCACGCGGGACAGATGAACGCCACACTCACCCTACACACTGAGTAAAGAAGAGAGAGAGAGAGAGAGAGAGAGAGAGAGAGAGAGAGAGAGAGAGAGAGAGAGAGAGAGAGAGAGAGACAGAGACAGAGAGAGAGAGAGAGAGAGAGAGAGAGAGAGAGAGAGAGAGAGAGATCGAGATCGAGATCGAGATCAAATCCTGTCCGCTTCAGTATAAAGGACAAAGAGTAACGGTCTCACGGTCAAAAGACCATCACAGAATCCACGCCATATAGCCCCCTTCCCCTCCCTTCCACCTCCTCCTCCCCCTCCCCCCTCCCCATCATCAGACCCGCCCAAAAGATCGACAGCGCGCCGACCCCGTCAGTCTTGGGTGCCAGTTTGGTCCAATCTGATCGTCGGATCGGGGTAATGGGGTTCGTCGATCGACAGCCATCATTTTGCCGAAGAAGCAGCTCCAAGCTCTCTCGCAAGTCTGGAAGTGGTCGCGAGCTATATGGGCCCTTTCCGTACAATAGACGGGTCCGATGCGGAGAGGGGGGGGGGGTGGGGGGGGCGGGGGCTGATTAGCCGACTGAGCGATGGAGCTGGGCTCCGGCTGCTAGGTTGGTGGGGCAGGCACTATTTCCGTCCCGGCCTCTCTATTCACGGCACTGCCTAATTCACACAGCCCATCCATACGGCATTTGTTCTATCCAAAGTTCTGGGTCGGTTCAGCGGGAGCACATCTGTCTCATTGAAACTCATGCATAGTTAAAAGAAAAAGACACACGAATGAGAAAAGTTGGGGAAGGGGAAGGGAAGGGAAGGGGCGGGGGTGGGGTGGGGTGGACGAGGATTTACTCGCCAGGTTATTGACGGATTTAGATAGACGGATGACGAGCACACACACACACACACACACACACACACACACACACACACACACACACACACACACACACACGTTCCACTTATTTTTGTATCAAATTTAGTTTCTCCTTCCTCCTTCCCGCTGCCCTTTTTTGTCCACTGAGGTAGGCCCGTTTTAATCTCTCTCTAGCCTCTTCCCAGTCTCTCCTTCCTCCTGAATTCCCAGTGCCCTTTTCCCGTCCACTGAGGTAGGGCCGTTTCAAAACAATCTCTCTCTAGTCTCTCCTTCCTCCTTCCCACTGCCCTTTTCTGTCCACTGAGGTAGGCCTGTTTCAATCTCTCTCTAGTCTCTCCTTCCTCCCGAATTCCTACTGAACTTTTCTGTCCACTGAGGTAGACCCGTTTCAAGCCAAAGCTAAAGAGTCTCTCCTTCCTCCTTCCCAATGTCCTTTTCTGTCCACTGAGTTAGGCCCGTTTCAATCTCCCTTTAGTCTCTCCTTCCTCCCGAATTCCCAATGACTTTTTTTCCGTCCACTGAGTTAGGCCCGTTTCAGTCTCTCTCTAGTCTCTCCTTCCTCCTTCCCAATGTCCGTTTCTGTCCACCGAGGTAGACCCGTTTCAGTCTCTCTCTAGTCTCTCCTTCCTCCTTCCCAATGTCCTTTTCTGTCCACCGAGGTAGACCCGTTTCAGTCTCTCTCTAGTCTCTCCTTCCTCCTTCCCAATGTCCTTTTCTGTCCACTGAGGTAGGCCCGTTTCAGTCTCTCTCTAGTCTCGCCTTCCTCCCGAATTCCCAATGACTTTTTTTCCGTCCACTGAGTTAGGCCCGTTTCAGCCTCTCTCTAGTCTCTCCTTCCTCCTTCCCAATGTCCTTTTCTGTCCACCGAGGTAGACCCGTTTCAGTCTCTCTCTAGTCTCTCCTTCCTCCTTCCCAATGTCCTTTTCTGTCCACTGAGGTAGACCCGTTTCAGTCTCTCTCTAGTCTCGCCTTCCTCCTTCCCAATGTCCTTTTCTGTCCACTGAGGTAGGCCCGTTTTCAATCTCCCTTTAGTCTCTCCTTCCTCCCAATTCCCAATGACCTTTTCTCCGTCCACTGAGTTAGGCCCGTTTCAGTCTCTCTCTAGTCTCTCCTTCCTCCTTCCCAATGTCCTTTTCTGTCCACTGAGGTAGACCCGTTTCAGTCTCTCTCTAGTCTCTCCTTCCTCCTTCCCAATGTCCTTTTCTGTCCACTGAGGTAGACCCGTTTCAGTCTCTCTCTAGTCTCTCCTTCCTCCTTCCCAATGTCCTTTTCTGTCCACTGAGGTAGACCCGTTTCAGTCTCTCTCTAGTCTCTCCTTCCTCCTTCCCAATGTCCTTTTCTGTCCACTGAGGTAGGCCCGTTTTTAATCTCTCTCTAGTCTCTCCTTCCTCCTTCCCAATGTCCTTTTCTGTCCACTGAGGTAGACCCGTTTCAGTCTCTCTCTAGTCTCTCCTTCCTCCTTCCCAATGTCCTTTTCTGTCCACTGAGGTAGTCCCGTTTTTAATCTCTCTCTAGTCTCTCCTTCCTCCTTCCCAATGTCCTTTTCTGTCCACTGAGGTAGACCCGTTTCAGTCTCTCTCTAGTCTCGCCTTCCTCCCTCCTAATATCCTTTTCTGTCTACTGAGGTAGGCCTGTTTCAATCTCTCTCTAGTCTCTCCCTTCTCCCGAATTCCCACTGAACTTTTCTGTCCACTGAGGTAGACCCGTTTCAGTCTCTCTCTAGTCTCTCCTTCCTCCTTCCCAATGTCCTTTTCTGTCCACTGAGGTAGGCCCGTTTTAATCTCTCTAGTCTCTCCTTCCTCCTTCCCAATGCTTTTTGTCCACTGAGTAGGACCCGTTTTTATCTCTCTCTAGTCTCTCCTTCCTCCTTCCCAATGTCCTTTTCTGTCCACTGAGGTAGACCCGTTTCAGTCTCCCTAGTCTTCCTTCCTCCTTCCCAATGTCCTTTTCTGTCCACTGAGGTAGCCCGTTTTTAATCTCTCTAGTCTACTCCTTCCTCCTTCCCAATGTCCTTTTCTGTCCACTGAGGTAGACCCATTTTTAATCTCTGATCTATCCGTCCTCCTTCCCAATGTCCTTTTCTGTCCACTGAGGTAGACCCATTTTTAATCTCTGATCTATCCCCCCATTCCCACAACCCCGACCCAATGCCCACATGTTCAAGAAAATGAAGCTGGCACCATCACCAATCTGCAACAGCGGTCTTGAAGACCAGACGGCCGAACATATACTGCAGAGATGCCCGCTTCTGCAGACAGCAAGAACAAACGTGTGGCCAACGGCAGTCCACTTACACACCAAACTCTACGGCAGCAAGGAGGAACTGGAGAAGATGGCCACATTCATCTTGCAGACTGGACTCTCAGTGTAGCGGCGATCGAGAAGAAGGAGAAGAAGAAGAAGAAGAAGAAGAAGGAGAAGAAGAAGAAGAAGAAGAAGAAGAAGACCCCCCCCCCCCCCCCCCCCCCCCCACTCCCCAATCTTCCTCGGTTCTTCTGTCCTGGTCGCGAGCGTTAGCAGTGCGGATGTCAGCACGAGGTAGTACGGGCCAAAGGCAAAGCCAGTGACGCACACTCTCCACTGTCGACGCCCCAGTGAGAGCCCTGTATACTCTACTCCAGGCCGGGTGATGTACTTTTGATAACGCGTTGACGTCCGCTCGAGATTACGTCTCCACCGCCTGACGTCCGAGCGCACTTCTAATCAGCCACTTCACTCTTGTCCGCACGTGTCCGGTGCATCGGTCATGATCGGGTTGACAAAGAGTTTGTGAGCCGGCTAGGCCTAGCGGTAAGGCGTCAGGCTGGTAAGCGGAAGGACCTCGGTTCGATACCGCTTCGGCTCTCCTTTCTCTTCGAAAAGGTTGTGGTTTGTGGACACGTCTGCGTGACTTTGTCCGTCACTTCACTGAACATTAAAATGGCTCCATCGCTGCCATCTTAATGCAGGATCATTCTGGTGGTGGACAGTGTAGCATAGGATGTAAATCTCCTCTTCCCCACCTCCATACCCCCTTCCCCCATTCTCCCCGTCCCTAATAAGCCTGATGGCGGTGGGG
>JABMCL010000683.1:40000-45000 GCA_018857735.1 Alviniconcha marisindica | reverse complement strand
GTGTGGGTAGGGATGAGTATTTACCTTGTGTGTATAAAGGGATGAGTGTTTACCTTCTGTGCTTGTGTGTGTGTGTCTTTTGTTGTTGTTTTTTGTTGTTGTTTACTGTTTACCTTGGTGGTGTGTGTGTGGTGTGTGTGTGTTTTGTGTGTGGTGTGTGTGTGGTTTTTGAGTGTGTTAGTGGGGTTTCCTTGTGTGTGTGGTGTGTGTGTGTGTGTGGTGTGTGTGTGTGTGTAGGGATGAGTGTTACCTTGTGTGTGGGTAGGGATCAATGTTTACCTTGTGTTTGGGGGTTTGGTGTGTGTGTGTGTGTGTGGTTTGGGTGGGGGTGGGTGAGGTTTACTTGTGTGTGTGTGTGTGTGTGTGTTTTGGTGGGGTGTGTGGAGATAGCTTTACCTTGTGTGTGGGTAGGGATGAGTGTTTACCTTGTGTCTGTGTGTAGGGATGAGTGTTACCGTGTGTGTGTGTGTGTGGGGGGGGGGGGGGGGGGTAGGGATGAGGTTCTATTGGTAAGTAGTTGATGTTTACCTTGTGTGGGTAGGGATGAGTGTTTACATTGTGGTGTGGGGGTAGGGATGAGGGGTTTACCGTGGTGTGGTGTGTGTGGGGTGTGTGTGTGTGGTGTGTGTTGTGTGTGTGTGTGGGTGTGTGAAATGGGGTTTCTTGTGTGGGGTGTTGGTTGTGTGTGTGTGTGTGTGTGGTGTGTGGGGTGTGGGGGTATGTATGTGTGTGTGTGTGTGTGTGTGTGTGGTGTGTGTGTGTGTGTGTGTTTTGGGGTGTGTGTGTGTGTGTAGGGAGGGTTGTTTACCTTGTGTGTGTATGTGTAGGGATGAGTGTTTACCTTGTGTGTGTGTGTGTAGGGATGAGTTTTACCTTGTGTGTGGGGTGTGGTGTGTGTGTGTGTGTGTTTGTGTGTGTAGGGATGAGTGTTACCTTGTGTGTGTAGTTAAAGGGGGTGAGTGTTTACTTGTGTGTGTGTGTAGGGGTGAGTTTTTTACCGTGGGGTGTGTGTGTGTTAGGGATGAGTGTTTACCGTGTGGTGTGTGTGGTGTGTGGTGTGGTGGGGTGTGTTTGTGTGTGGGGAGAAATGTTCCTTGTGGTGTGTGTAGGATGAGGTTTACCGTGGTGTGGTGTGTGTGTGTGTGTGTGTGTGGTGTGGGTGTGTGTGGGTTGTGTGTGTATGGTGTCTGTGTGTGGGTGTGTGTGTGTGTGGGGTGTGTGTTGGTTTTGTGTGGGGTGTGTTTAGTGGTGGGGGGTGTGTGTGTGTGTGGGGGGTGGTGTGTGGTGTGTGTTTTTGTGTGTGTGTGTGTGTGTGTGTGTGTAGGGTTGTGTTTTTTTGTGGGATTGTGTATTTTCATGTTTGGTTGTTTTGTGTGTGTGTGTTGTGTGTGTGGGGTTGTGTGTGTGTAGGGATGGTTTATTGTGGTGTGTGTGGGATGGGTGTTTACCTTGTGTGTGGGGGTGTGAAGGATGAGTGTTTGCCTTGTGTGTGTGGGGCGAAGGATGAGTGTTTGCCTTGTATGTGGGATGGAGGATGCTCTGTACATGGTGAGGAGACGGAGAGGGCAAACAGAGCAGAACTCATTCACTCACCTTGCGGCGAGGGTGTGGGTGGTTGGGGTGGGTGGGGTTGGGTGTGGGTGGGTGGGTGGGAGGGTGTCGTGGGTTTTCTGTACATGGTGAGGAGACGGAGAGGGCAAACAGAGCAGAACTCATTCACTCACCTTGCGGCGAGGGTGTGGGTGGTTGGGGTGGGTGGGGTGGGGTGTGGGGTGTGGGTGGGTGGGAGGTGTCGTGGGTTTTCTGTACATGGTAAGGAGACGGAGAGGGCAAAGAGAGCGGAACCCATTCACTCACCCTGCGGCGGGGGTGTGGGTGGGGGTGGTGGGTGGGGTGGGTGGTGGGTGGGGTGGTGGTGGTGGTGGCGGGGTGGCGTGGATGCTCTGTACATGGTGAGGAGACGGGGAAGGGCAAAGAGAGCGGAACCCATTCACTCACCTTTGCGGTGTGGTGGTGTGGGTGGGTGGGGTGGTGGGTGTGGGGTGGTGGTGGTGGTGGCGGGGTGGCGTGGATGCTCTGTACATGGTGAGGAGTCGGGGAAGGGCAAAGAGAAGCGGAACCCATTCACTCACCTTGCGGCGGGGGTGTGGGTGGTGGGTGGTGTGTGGGGTGGTGGTGGTGGTGGCGGGGTGGCGTGGATGCTCTGTACATGGTGAGGAGTCGGGGAAGGGCAAAGAAAGCGGAACCCATTCACTCACCTTGCGGCGGGGGTGTGGGGCTGTCGTGGGTGTTCTGTACATGGTGAGGAGACGGGGAGCCCGGGGCCTGGGCGTGGGAAAGGAGTCCGTGGCCATGAGGTCCAGACGACGCCCTCCTTGGCCTGCTGAAACGCACAACAAAGACCAGCAAGCATTAAGATGGCTGCTCAGACACTCCTATCTTGACAACGGCTGCTCGGATGACACCCAATGGTAGTCACCGAGGACCACAATAGTGGCTGCCAAAACACACGATCGTTAACATGGGGGTAAGGGGCGGGTGGTGTGGGTGGTGGTGGTGGGGGTTTGGGGGGAGGGAGGGGAGGGTCAAGAACAACTTCTACAAGAGCAGGGAGCTGAACAAGGACATACACTGAGAACAAGCGGACAATCAAGAAGAAGAAGAAGAAGAAGAAGAAGAAGAAGAAGAAATAAGTAACTTAGTGTTTTACGCCCAGTCAACCAGTGCGGTTATATCAGGAAAAAGAAGAAGAAGATGAAGAAGAAGAAGGAGGAAGAGGAGAAGGAGAAGAAGAAGAAGAAGAAGAAGAAGAAGAGAAGGAGGAGGAGGAGGAGGAAGAGGAGGAGGAGGAAGAGGAGGAGGAGGAGGCGGAGGAGGAAGAGGAGGAGGAGGAGGCGGAGGAGGAGGAGGAGGAGGAGGCGGAGGAGGAGAAGAAGAAGAAGAAGAAGAAGAAGAAGTGTTAATAAATAACTTGGTGTTTTACGCCCAGTCAACCAGTGCTGTTATATCAAGGAGAAGAAGAAGAAGAAGAAGAAGAAGCAATACTGACTGTTTCTGGATTTTAAGCAATAACGACCCAGGACGAGCGAAAGCGACAAATCCGACAGGCACCGTGCAGTGCTGATGAAGTGCTGATATAAACCATTCTTTTTCTCACCAGGCTTCAGCTCTCTGGAACCGATTAACTCCTTGTTTTTGTCCGTCATGCTACTTATTACCTCCGTCAGTTCTTTTCATTCTTCCTTGAAAACCGTTCTCTTTTCAAAACGTTTTCTTCCGTCGCATTGCCCTGGGATGCGAGAGAGAGAGAGAGAGAGAGAGAGAGAGAGAGAGAGAGAGAGAGAGAGAGAGAGAGAGAGAGTAACTTGGTGTTTTACGCCCAGTCAACCATTGCGGATATATCAGGGCGAAGAGAGAGAGAGAGAGAGAGAGAGAGAGAGAGAGAGAGAGAGAGAGAGAGAGAGAGAGAGAGAGAGAGAGAGAGAGAGAGAGAGCGTGCGTGCGTGCGTGCGTGTGTGTGTGAGTGAGTGAGTGAGTGCTCGCGCCCGTATCAGTGACGTCATAAACAGCGCCGGAATGTGTGGCAAAAGTATCGAATACGACGTCACGAACCAACCCTTTTCTGCACTTCACTTGTAAAGAGCTAAGCAATAGTTACGGCTGCATGCGCTCCGGGGAGCTCAAATTTGGAGGAATGTTTGGGAGTGAGTGGGAGGCAGCTGTTTGCGCGAGTGGATTGCAATTTGGAACAGTGAGAACATGTACTCCTTTTTATTATATAATAAATTTTACAGCAGACCATATGATAATGCGTTTTGTGGGAGTCCATGTAATTTCCGCAATGGATTTAATAAATTAAGAGAGGATGTACCCCTGGTGGAGTTTATGTACTTTGTACACGCATGCCAGGTGAGAGTTACTGTAAGCGACTCGGGTCTTTGTTGTCGTACTTGTGTTAATTTCGAGCGCTAATTAACCCCCTTGTGTGTTGATTCCAAAATAAAGTTGTAACGTATCTCGTAAATCTCAGGCCAAAGCAGTGCCTCTTTTGCATAATTAATAGTGATCGACCAATCAAATACAGCCTGCGGATGAAGACACTTGCACATCGTTTACGTCACCAGGCCAGCCTGCGTCTTCAGCTCCGTTCCACTTTAACCTTTTGCGTGCCTAATTGGAGTAATCATTAGCTGTTCATCACTGCGGGGGGCCAACCCCTTGCTCAAAATGAGGCAGCTTACAGGTATCAGTGTGTGTGTGTGCGTGTGTGTGTGTGTGTGTGTGTGTGTGTGTGTGTGTGTGTGTGTGTGTGTGAGAGAGAGAGAGAGAGAGAGAGAGAGAGAGAGAGAGAGAGAGAGAGAGAGAGAGAGAGAGAGAGACAGCTCTTCCTTGTGAAGTTTGAACTCGATCGGCTCAGAGTGTACCGAAAACTCCGCTTTCAGCTGCATCCCGGTTCGCGTTAACGTGACGGTGAAACTGAGTGCAGTCGCTGGGATGAATGGGTACAGTTTAAGGACTAGACCCTTCGTCGAAACGTTTAAAGTAATCGTTGATACGGCGGCCAAGAAAACCGCTGCAGAGGGGTTCTCAGTACGGCCCACTAATCCGTAGACTGAGACCCCCCCCCCCACCACCCCCAACCCCACGTTCTCTCTTTCTCTCTCTCTGCGAGTCATAAACAGCCAAATTGTTAAAGTGTCTGTCACGATGCAGATGCACCATTGCATCCTGCTTTCAAATCAGTCAGCTATATTCACCACACACACGTGTGTGTGTGTGTGGAGGGGGGGGGGGGAAGAGAGAGAGAGAGAGAGAGAGAGAGAGAGAGAGAGAGAGAGAGAGAGAGAGAGAGAGAGAGAGAGAGAGAGAGAGAGAGAGAGAGAGAGAGACAGACAGACAGACAGACAGACAGACAGACAGAGAGACAGACAGAGACAGAGAGACAGAGACAGAGACAGACAGAGATAGCTCTCCCACGCACTTTTCGCTTTTCCCTCTCT
>JABMCL010000683.1:12500-35000 GCA_018857735.1 Alviniconcha marisindica | reverse complement strand
ATCAAAAAGTTTTTTCGCCCTACAATAATATTGTTTCGACGAGAGAGAGAGAGAGAGAGAGAGAGAGAAGGAGAAGGAGAAAGGGGGAGGGAGGACCAAAACGCAAGAGGGACAGAGCAGGGACAGGAAACAGGAATAAAGAAACAAAAAAGACTTTGGCCATTGAACAGAGTTCTCTGACCCTGTTTCGTCAATTGCGCGGGACGGGAGTGGAATAAAAGCCGGGAAAGCAAAATAATCTTTTTGAAAAAAAGAAAAAAAAGGGAAAAAAAATAAAAAAGAAAGTTTGGGAAAATTCAAAAAAAAAAAAAAAAAAAAAAAAGTGGGGAGGGGGGGGGGAGAGAGAAAAGAGAGAGAGAGAGAGAAAAGAGGGGAGAGAGAGAGAGAGAGAGGGGAGTGTTTTGTGGGGGGGGGGGGCCAATTTTGTTTAAAAGTTAAAAAAGGGATATCGATCCCTTTGGACCAAACAGTTTAATCCTTGCTATCGAGAAACAAACTTAAAAAAGCAGATAAACAAACATATTTATTTGCGATGTGGATTCGAGGGGGAAAAGAGGGGGGGGGGGGGGGAAAGGGGGGAAAAAGAGAGGGAGAGGGGGGGAGAGGGAGAGAGAGAGGGCCCCAGAAGGGGGAGAGGGAAGGGGGGGGGAGAGAAGGAGAAAAAGGGGGGGAGAGGGAGGGAGAGAGGGGGGGGGGAGAGGAGAAAAAAAAGGGGGAAAGGGGAAAGAGAGGAGAGAGAGAAAAAGAGAGAGAAAAGAGAGGGGAGAGAGAGAGGAGAGGGGCCATACCCCAAATTTTGCGCTCGAAAAACTGCGGTTTGACCTGGCTTTTTGCTTTTTACCAAAAAGGATAAACCCCCCCCCCCCCCCACCCCCCATTTTATTTTAAACCCCCCCCCACCCCCCCCCCTTTTTTCACACTTTGGAGTGCAGCAGGCACACAAAAAGGTCAAGAGTGGAGTGGGTGGGGGAGGGGGTGAAATGTCTTCTGTTTCAAGACCATAAAGAGGCCCGGCATTACATTTCAAAACGGCCTTTTGGCCTCCGGCATGGTGTTGCAGAATTTAGTGTAACATTACCCAACGTTCTCAGATGTTGTAATCTCTCTCTACTTGTGCTTTAGCTCTTTATCCTTGTATAATCATCATCATCATCATCATCATCATCATCAACTCTCTCTCTCTCTCCCCCTTCCCTCTCTACTTCCACTTGTGTAATAATCATTTCTTTCTGTCTGTCTGTCTCTGTCTGTCTGTCTGTCTCCCTCTCTCTGTTTATCCTTGTGTTAATATCTCCCCCTTTCCCCGCCCGGAACGGGCCGCGGCGCCAGGGTGTGTGTGTGTGTGTGTGTGTGTGTGTGTGTGGGTTGTTTTGGGGGGGGTTTGGGGTGGTGCGTGCGTGCGGGCGGGCGCGTGTGTTTGTGTGTGCGTGCGTGCGTGTGCGTGCGTGCGTGCGTGTGTGTGTGTGTTTCCAACCGCGAGAGGCAGTGCATGTGTCATAAACCTTGTTCCTCTTCGCACATCGTGGAGGTTGGTCCCACTGACAGCATGCCGGGGGAACGGGCTGTGGAGCCGGCCTGAGAGACGGACGACGGGCTGACGGCGGCGGGCTCACGCAGTCTCTAAGTCCTCCGATTCAAACTGAAATACCGCCATGCATCCTACTAAAGTGAGCCGGTTTGGCCTAGCGGTAAGGCGTCAGGCTGGTAAGCGGAAGGACCTCGGCTCGATACCGCTTCGGCTCTCCTTTCACTTCAAAAAGGTTGTGGTTTGTGGAGGAAGGAGGGAGGAAGGAAGGAGGGAGACAGAGAAAGAGAGAGACAGAGAGAGACAGAGAAAGAGAGAGACAGAGACAGAGAGAGACAGAGAGGGAGAGTGGACGAAAGAAGCCAGTGGAGGTTTCTATCGATCCCCACCGTCCAGAATTATTCTCAGGGCCGTCATCAGGCTGCGGTCTGCTCTGGGTTTTTTCTTCGGTCAGACCCCCCAAAAATCTTTAGCTTTTTTTTTTTTTTTTTTTTTTTTTTTTTTTCCCCCCCCCTTTTTTTTTTTTTTTTTTTTTTTCTTTTTTTTTTTTTTTTCCCTTTTTTTTTTTTTTTTTTTTGGTTAACGGTTTTTTGGCCCCCCATTGGGGGGGGGGTGGGGGGGGGGGGGGGGAGGGGGGGGAGTTTTTAGTCGGTACACTGTCACCACCAGAATGACTCCTGTATTCAGATGGGCAGCGATGAGCGCCATTTTAATGTTTCAGCAGAAAGTGATGGACAAAGTCACGAGACAGTGTCCAAAAAACCCATAAACCATACCCCTTCCCCCTTCTCCCCGTCCCTAATAAGCCTTGTGGTTTCTGTGGACGTATGCATCCTACAGCGATGCTGGGAGTGTGTCAAGCAGCCCGTCGCTTCAACAACCAGAGTGACCAGCTGTCAGTCGGCTGGCCCGTCAATGCATCGACCATACTGACAGCTGCTTTTTGTCGATAATTGACAGTCTGGCATTGAAACGTCCATCTCACTCCCCTTCTATCTCCGTCCCCACCTCCCCCCCCCCCCCCCCCATCCCCTCTCACGCGCCTGATGCTAAAAATGCACGCCTTTTATTTGCAAAGGGCAGCAAGAACAATGTTCACATTCTCGGCACAAAAAGCCTTTTTGACTTGTGGCCAGATCACTCAGCTATACAGTTTACACACCAAGCGGCGAACAGTCTATTTTCCAGCATCTATGCCTGGTCCCGGCCTTCTGCGCAGATAATTACGCACACGGTCGCTTTTCTTGGTCGGAATAAAAACGAACACTGTCGTCTGACCTATTGTGGGTTGAGCCCCCCCCCTAAAAAAAAACCCCCCACCCCCCCACTATATTTTGGGAGCCACCACACCCCGCCGGGAGGCCAGTGTCATCGATCTGCTGAGAGATGTCAGCCCCCCTCAGACTAACCTCCCCGTCAAGGGGCGGGGGGAATTGAGTAGATTTCGCCACTTTTTGGCGTGAAGTGTCGCCAGCCATTTTCTCTAGACGGCTAATATAAACAGCGTACATCTAGATAATATTGGGGGGGGGGGGGGGGGAAAAAAAAAAAAAAGGGGGGGGGGGGGGGGGAAAAAAAAAAAAAAAAAGACTCGCGGAAAAAAACTTTAAAGTTTCTAGTGGTGTTTCATTTGGGTTACGCTGGAATTCAAGACAAAGTTTTTCTGTTTTTTTTTTTTATGGATATTTTAAAATTTTTATACAGAGACCCATTTTATTTTTTTCCAACAACACAAAAAAAATATCATAAAAAAAACCCCCCACCACACACACCCACCCAAAAACCACCACTCCCCCCCCCACACCACACACTACCCCCCCCCCCCCTACACACACACACAAACACCCCACACAACAAACCCCAACCCCCAAACACACACACACACACACACACCACCACCCACCACACCCCGGAAGCCCCAAAAACCGCACGAAACGCGAAGGCACGACTGCCGCACGTGCAGTGCAGAGCAACACCCAATGACGTCACGCATGACCGTTTACACAGAACTAGGCGCGCAATCGAAGTCCACGGGGCAGCCCGGGCTCTCGGGCAGCCGATGATACTGCACTTGAGATCGAAATTCCATTCCCAGTTGCTGCCCTGCTAATCCATAGCTCTATCTATAAACGGCCGACAGGACCCAGCCGAGCGAAACGAGTGACGTTGGGGACACTCCATCTATCACTGGCAAGAACAAACGCAGCGGCTGGAAGTAAGATCGAAGTTTCTTTCTCTTTCTGTATTATTCTTTCTACCCCACGCGCATTCCTTTCTAGCTACGCTTGTCAGTCTGGTAACCGGGCAGTCAGCCAACCGGTCAGTCGCTCTTGAAACCGGTCTGGCCGTCAACCGGCCAGTCAACCGGTTAGTCAGAAGACCGGTCTGTGCGCAAACCGGTCGGTCCCTCAACCGGCCATCCGGCCAGCCAAGCGGTCAGTCGGTCAACCAACCAGTCAGTCAGTCAGCCAGTGGACGGTTCAGTCAGTCAATCAGTCAGTTAATGACTCACTGTCAGCATATACCTCATCATTCTGTCCGTCCATCCTTCAGTCAGTCGGTGGACGGTTCAGTCAGTCAATCAGTCAGTCAGTGACTCACTGTCAGGATATACCTCATCATTCTGTCGTCCATCCTTCAGTCAGTCAGTGGACGGTTCAGTCAGTTTCAATGACTCACTGTCAGCATATACCTCATCATTCTGTCCGTCCATCCTTCAGTCAGTCAGTGGACGGTTCAGTCAGTCAATGACTCACTGTCAGCATATACCTCATCATTCTGTCCGTCCATCCTTCAGTCTGTCTCTATGTTTGCCTACCTACGCCTCTGTCTGCCTATATATTTACCTATCTGCTATTCTGCCTTTATCTACCTACCTGCTTGTCCGTCCGCCATATGTCTGTTTATACCTGCCCGTCTGCCTGTATATATTTGCCTACCTGCTCGTCTGTCTATATTTGCCTACCTGCTCGTCTGTCTGTCCGTATTTGCCGACCTGCTCGTCTGTACCTGCTCGTATTCCTGTCTAGATACTTTCCTACCTCCCCGTCTGTCTGCTTGTGAAAGTTTACTTCATGCCGTTTGTTGTCTTAAGGGATCAATTAAAAAAGATCTTGAGAGAGAGAGAGAGAGAGAGAGAGAGAGAGAGAGAGAGAGAGAGAGAGAGAGAGAGAGAGAGAGAGAGAGAGAGAGAGAGAGAAGAAGAAGAAAAGAAAAAAAAGGCACACTTCAGACTACTTGACGGAATTTCGCAATTCGACAAAAATGAGCCCCCACTCTTTCGGCAGCGAATGTTTGCGACAAGTTCACAAAATCCCCCCAGCCTCTACGACCAGACACAATATTAAAAGTGGGTTTTTACCCCCCGCGCTCTCTAAATGCCACAATAAAAATTCGACCACCAAGGGCGTGATTGATTCGTGGCTGAAAACACACACACACACACACACACACACACACAAACACACAAGCGCGCGCACACACACACACACACACACACACACACACACACACACACACACACACACACACAATACAAAGGTAAAAAATAAGGAGCGACTCTCTTACGCTGAGACAAATGCACGAAACCGATTTCCTTCCAAACTAATAATAATAATAAAAAATAAAAAATAAAAAATAATACCAGCGAACCAATTTTCCACCTCTTAGTAAACCAGTTCACCAAGCACGCAGTACGGTTCGCTACGCAGTCGAATGAAAAATGCTGGTGGTGCAAAGCCAATGAAAAGCGTCCAAAGAAAAATGCTGGTGATGCAAAGCCAATGGAAAGCGTCCAAAGAAAAACACTGCCGGTTGTGAGGCCAATGAAAAGCATCGAAAGGAAATAGTCCGGACACAAAGCGGCGGAAGAGAAATTGTTCCCGTGCAACAAAAGGCGCTTTCAGCGGCACATCTTTGAAGTGCTGCGGCAGAAAACAGCGCGGTAAATATATTCCGTTGGGAGTGAGCGTCGTTTTTTTTTTTTAGGAGAGAGAGAGAGGGGGGGGGGGGGGGGGATGGGAGCGCGCGCGCGCGAGAGAGAGAAAGTAAGTAATTGGTGTTTACCCCCAGTCAACCAGTGCGGTTATATCAGGGGGAGAGAGAGAGAGAGAGAAGAAAAGAGAGAGAGAGAGAGAGAGAGAGAGAGAGAGAGAGAGAGAGAGAGAGACAGACGGGACAGACAGACAGACAGAAGCAGACAGACAGACAGACAGGAGACAGACAGAGACTTACATTGATCATAAGACAAAATTCCGTTGGGAGTGAGCGTCGTTTTTTTTTAGGAGAGAGAGAGGGGTGGGGGGGGGGGGGGGGGGGGGAGGGGGGGGGAAGTAGGGGGCGCGCGGGAGAGAGAGAGAGAGGGGAAGAGAAGAAGTAATTGTTGTTTCGCCATAACGGGCGGATACAGTGAGAAGGAGAGAAGAGAGAGAGAGAGAGAGAGAGAGAGAGAGAGAGAGAGAGAGAGAGACAGACAGACAGACAGACAGACAGACAGACAGACAGACAGACAGACAGACAGACAGACAAAACAGACAGACAGACAGACAGAGACTTACATGACAAAGACAAAATTCCGTTGGGAGTGAGCGTCTTTTTTTTAGAGAGAGAGAGAGAGGGGGGGGGGGTGGGGGTGGGGGAGTGGGGGTGGAGGTGGGGGGGTGAGTGGGGACCGGGGGCGCGCGCGCGAGAGAGAGAGTAAGTAAATTGGTGTTTTACGCCCAGTCAACCAGTGCGGTTACATCAGTGCGAGAGAGAGAGAGAGAGAGAGAGAGAGAGAGAGAGAGAGAGAGAGAGAGAGAGAGAGAGAGAGAGAGAGAGAGAGACAGACAGACAACAGACAGACAGACAACAGACAGACAGACAAAACAGAGACTACAGATCATAAGACAAAATTCCGTTGGGAGTGAGCGTCTTTTTTTTTTAGGAGAGAAGGGGCAGAGGGGGTGGGGTGGGGTGGGGAGTGGGGAATATGTAGTGGGCCCGGGGCGCGCGCGAGAGAGAGAGATTTAAAGGGTTTACGCCAGTCAACCAGTGCGGTTAACAGTGGAGAGAGAGAGAGAGAGAGAAGAGAGAGAGAGAGAGAGAGAGAGAGAGGGAGAGGAGAGAGAGGGGAGAGAGAGAGAGAGAGACAGACAGACAGACAGACAGACAGACAGACAGACAGACAGACAGACAGACAGACAGACAGACAGACAGACAGAGACTTACATTGATCATAAGACAAAATTACGTTGGGAAGGAGCGTCGTTTTTTTTTTTTAGGAGAGAGAGAGAGAGGGGGTGGGGGGGTGGGGACCGGGGGCGCGCGCGCGAGAGAGAGAGAAAGAGAGAGTAAGTTAATTGGTGTTTTACGCCCAGTCAACCAGTGCGGTTATATCAGTGCGAGAGAGAGAGAGAGAGAGAGAGAGAGAGAGAGAGAGAGAGAGAGAGAGAGAGAGAGGGAGATTGATGATTGATTGAACTTTATTTCTCAACGGTGAAGATATTAGCAAAAAGGGCACTACATATCTGCCGTTGCTACAGTACTAATAATAACCAAGACATTCACATTTAAATATTATTACAGAAGGTATAGACAAATAAGCACAGTAAAATAAAAAGAACAATTAATAAATAATAATAATAAAAAAAGGGAAAGGAGAGAGAGAGAGAGAAGAGAGGGAGGGGAGAGAGAGAGAGAGAGAGGGAGAGAGAGAGACGGACAGACAGACAGACAGACAGACAGACAGACAGACAGAGACACAGACAAAGACAAAATACAAAACCACAGTGCCCCCCCCCCCCCCCCCCCCCCCCCCCCCCCCCCGTAATATCTCTTACCATTTAGTGTCAAAACGTATGTAACCCTCATACTTATAATGTACTCTTTTATGTGAAACAGGAGCACATAGCCCATTACAAAGCAAAAAACCAAAGCACAGTGAAAACAACACACACACACACACACACACACACACACACACACACACACACACACACACACACAACACACACACACACACACACACAGAGTCAACAGGACAGTGTGAAGAGGTGAAATTCCAAAGATGATTTAAAAGATTGAGTGTGTTTGTTGACCTAAGTTTGCAAGGGAAACTGTTCCAGACAAAAGTTGCAGCATAAGATAAAGACCTCTGACCAAGCGTGCTCACAGAGAGAAGAGAAAGAATGGAAGTATCAGAAGAAGAGTGTAGCTAGCGGGCTGATCACGGGTAAATAGAATCATTTGTGATGTTGAGAGAGAGACGGAGGCGGGGGGGGGGGGGGGGGGGGAAGAAGAAGAAGAAAAACAGGGGAAGATCAATGCTGTCTACTTGCATTGAAAAGACACGCAAGAACGTTTTTTGTACATTGGGTTTCGATCGTCAAAGCCGGTTATTGTTTAATATATATATATATACGGGCGGGCGGTGTGTGTGTGCGCATGCGTATCCGTGGTCTCCCTCATTCTCCCCCCCCCCCCCCCACCACCACCCCACCACGGCCACCTCCCTTTACTTTTAATCACATTCTGTTTTGTGAGAAAAACAATTGGGTCCCGTTTCAATTTAATAACTAGGTCAGTAAGTCAGTCTCTATCCCGACCCCCCACCCTCTCCTCCATCCCCCACTCCATCCATCTGTCAGTCAGTCAGTCCCCAAACGTAACTTGTGAACTGAACGTAGTCCGCTTCATCTTTTTCTTCGGTTTTTAGTTCCTGGTTACTAAGGTACAATCATAACTGACCCTAACCCTCAACACCTATTTTTAAAATTTATTTTTAAATCTCGAGTGACACCACAGAGCCGGTGCCAGCGCCAACGCCACGAATAGATCCGGACACGAGGGGAAGGAAATGGTGGGCAGGGAGGCAGGGAAGAGAAGAAGGCTGAGCAGCGAAGAAAGCATCACTTCCATCTATGACTGCAGAGGATCAATAAAGACAGGATCGGGTCTGTATGTATGGCAGCCACAAAGAGCGGGGTAGGGGAAGGGGTTGGCAGCGTGATGAAAGGTATACCTTGGCTTGGCAGACACGCACACCAACGCACTGCTTCTGCCATCGATCGGCATCAGCTGCCCTAACTCATATCTTCTTCTCACAGAGAGAGAGAGAGGGGGGGGGGAGAGAGAGAGAGGGGGAGGGGGGAGGGGGAGAGAGGGGAGGGGGAGAGAGAGAGAGAGAGAGAGAGAGAGAGAGAGAGAGAGAGAGGTTTCTCTCAAGGCCTTTATCCAGTTTTCTTAAATTCAGCAGAGGATACCGACCCATTTCTGCCATCTTGAGTCGCATACTTGCAAAGATTTTCAGCTGGTTCGTGTGTGCGTGCGTGCGTGCGTGCGTGTGTGCGTGCGTGCGTGCGTGCGGCGTGCGTGCATGCGTGCCCGGGTGGGGCTGGGGGGTTGGGGGGGGGGGGGGGGGGGGGGAGGGGGGGGGGGGGCGAAGGATTGACTTTTCCCCCCAAAATCCCCTGGGGGACCGGTGCCAAAACCAACAAGGAAATAGTGCAGGCAGAACCCGGATTGCCGCCCGTGTCAACCATAGAAAGTTCCAACAGAAGAATGTAACCTGATGAACTAGTCCAAGCAGGTCTTAACAAAACGTTTGACGACAACACAAAATATAAAGGCACAGCTGGGAAGCGGGGTGGGGGGGGGGGGGGGGGGGGGGGGGGGGGCTGAGAAAAAAAAGAAATTTCATTAATTAAAATGGGGGATGGGGGGATGGGGGGAGGGGGGACGAGGGGGGGGGTTTTTTTGTTTCTTGTATATTATATCGCGGACTCAGAACGGAAAACTTCCCCACCCCCCCCCCCCCCCCCCCCCCCCCCCCCCCCCCCCCCCAAACCCCCCCCCCCCCCCCCCCCCCCCCAAATTTTCCCCCCCCCCCCCCCAAAGGAATAATTTTAAAGCCCTCAAAATTTTGCTTTTGTCGTTTGCGTTTCCTACTTCTGGTTCATTCCATTTTCTTTTCCCAGATCCTCGTCCAGCGTAAATGGTCACGCGCGGTGAGCAGTGAACAGGACTGTACCTGTGACTGGATGAAGCACGTTTTTTTGCCCTGACTCGTCCTTCAGTACAATGTGAATGGTCACGTGCGGTGAGCAGTGAACAGGACTGTACCTGGGACTGGACGGAGCACGTTTTTTTGCCCTGACTCGTCCTTCAGTACAATGTGAATGGTCACGTGCGGTGAGCAGTGAACAGGACTGTACCTGGGACTGGACGGAGCACGTTTTTTTGCCCTGACTCGTCCTTCAGTACAATGTGAATGGTCACTAAGCATCGTGTTCTCTAGCCATGCCCCCCCTCCCCCCCCCCCAACCTTACCCATCCCAGTGCAGTGACACAAGCCACCGGACCTTGGAAATCCAATACTCACTTTGTCTCTACCGGACAAAGGCGGTCAGTCCCAAACGTCGAGGACTGTTGAACTGCTAGACTTCTATTGGGTTGAATATAGCTGATGACTTAGTGTTCGATGTTCGTGTTAATATTTTGTTTGGCCCTGGTATGACCTACCGGTTTGGTTCGGCGTTAAAAGGCCATAATTCCTTTCCCTTTCTTCCACGACCCTTGAAACGTTCTAATCTCAATTATTTGTTCATTTTCGAGAGTAAATAAAAAACAACAGTAACGCCACACTGTGTTTAAAAACTTTCGGTTTTCTCGAAACGTGAGACTGAAGAATGCTGAGCGTCACAAATTATTTGTTTATTCCTATACTGTCGCCCCTTCAGAAGAAAGACTCTGTCGTTGTCGATGTCGTGAAGAATACACTGTTGCCCCCCCCCCCCCCCCCCCCCTCCCCCCTCCCCCCCCCACACCCCACCACCAATTCCCGCCCGCCCGAGGAAGGTAGCAGCGATGACATGCACTTACCGCCAGGAGCTGGGCGGGCAGCATAGCGAGTGAACGCAGCCCATGCGAGTCATTACCGGAGCCAGGGCGTTCCCTGTCCAGAGAGGGGTCCGGAAGTGACGGGGCGACGGCCGCGCCTCCCCGCGGCCCAATCACGCAACACCCCTACCCCCCGCCCTTCGCCACCCAGGTGCCAGCGTCCACACCGCCCCGCTCCCTCGGTCAGCGGCGGGCGGGCAAAGAGGGGGTGAGAGCTCGCTGCCACAAATGAGTCCCCCTAGGGACACGGGTCCAGCGCGAGGCTTAAGCGTGTCCGGTGAGGTCCAGCGAGGTCCGGAGCGTGGCCGGTGAGGTCCAGCGAGGTCCGGAGCGTGGCCGGTGAGGTCCAGCGAGGTCCTGGCCGAGAGTTCCAGACAGCCCCGGCGGGATCGAGACGCGGAGGCGGCGAGACGAGGTGTCGGGGACGCCGCAAATGGGTCCCCTCGAGGGACGCCGGTCGACTGTACGCGGGGCGTGGAGTGGACACGAACGTGCGCAGGGTTGCACAGCGGAGCTGCAGAGAGTCCAGCGGCAGAGATGAAAGGAGTTCCGGGCGAAAGGAAAGACAGGCTGGTCAGGTCCCCTTGCCAAATGTGTCAGAAATGAGTTTTGTCAGGGGTGGTGGGTCGGGTTGGGTGTGGGGGTGGGGGTGGGGGGGGGGGGGGGGGGGGGGTAATTCCTATGCCAGGCTCAGAGTGGACAACATGGCCCCAAGTCCAAGCAGAACTTCAGGTAGTCCTGAAAGATGTATGACGCCCGCCAGGTGCCAGAGATATCGCAAAACGAGTCCACCAAAAGACCGAGTTCTGCGCGAATCTCTGAGTGGCCAGCGGGTCTACGTCTATGATCCAAACACAGCAGAGTTTCAGTCAGTCCGTGGAAGATGAGGAGGAGGAGGAGGTCCGAAAGGAGTCGCACGTTGTGGACCCCAAAGGCTGTATATGTTCTAGAGATGCCAGAAATACCCAAAGCCCCGACGAAAGCCAAGTTCTACACGAGATTCAGGAAGTCCTGGGGGGGTGGCGCTCTGGACTGGACCATGGAGTTAGAGTAATTGCAGGCGATGCCGAAAATGTGGCCCTCAAGGCGCAAAGCCAGAGTGGCCAAGCTGCCCAGCGGACAAGCGAAGATTCACCACACAGTCCGGCGTGGAGCCCATAAGGGTAAGATGTTGCAGACCACAAAAGCAGGACAGACGCCGCACATGCCACGATACCAAAGGCCTGTAAGGCGTGTCCCACATGAAGTGCAAAAACGTTCAGTTTGTCCAAATG
Source organism: Alviniconcha marisindica (assembly GCA_018857735.1). Lineage (NCBI taxonomy): Eukaryota > Metazoa > Mollusca > Gastropoda > Provannidae > Alviniconcha > Alviniconcha marisindica. The sequence goes on along the minus strand of JABMCL010000683.1, from coordinate 23,324 downwards.
TGTCTTGTCAAAGCAGCGCTTCTTCTAGCCATAGAAGGGGGTGGGGGGGCGGTGGGTGAGTGGGGGGGGGGGGGGGGGGGGGGGGGGGGGGGGGGTCAGGAATTTCAGGATCACAGGGGACGGATGGGCGCCAAGGACAGTTCACGTCCAAACGAAAATCTGTCGAAGAAGGGATCGCCGGGATTCCAAGTCAGAAAAAAAGAAAAGAAAAAAATGAAAAAAAGGTTTTACAAGTCGATTCCCACTTTCGATTCCCGAATGTTTTTCCAAGGTGGTGAGACAACTGACAAGCCCGAATTATTTCACATCCAAGAATGCCTGTGTAAGGCAGAAACACGTCCTGGTTTCTAATTGCACGCAGACTTTCCAAGGCAGAGAAACAATCCTATGCTTCCCCGAAAAAAAAGGGGAGGCCCCCTTAAAAAAGCAGCCCCTAAAGCAGTTAAAGTCTCTTCCGGCAGGCTTTAACAATCCTATGCTTCAGACAGCAGCCCCTAAGGCAGTTAAAGTCTCTTCCGACAGGCTTTAACAATCCTATGCTTCAGACAGCAGCCCCTAAGGCAGTTAAAGCCTCTTCCGGCAGGCTCACGAGAGCTCCTTGTCAGGGTTGTAAGCATGTCATGGAGAGATCTCATGTCCGGTGAACACTGGTAGTCCAGCAATAAACGCTGGAAACGGCGTCTGCCCAGAGGATTCCCTCACACTAGGCGTCAGGGTGACGATACCTGTCCCACACACAATGCCCAAGCGCAACAAAACGGCACCGGACTGAAGACCACGACGAGCTGACTTCAAGTAGTCGGTTAAGCGTCTAAGGCAGCCTCAGATCTCGGGATTACTCCGAAGGCCAACGACGCCGCCTGCTGCCTGGGTTGAAAACTTAGTCCTGCAGACAAAGAGCGAGTCCCGGGAGACCTCAAGGTCTAGGAATCACGTGGGGAGTCTTTTAGAAAAAAAAAAAAAAAATGCACATAAAAAATAATCCCGAAGCCTCAGAGTTCCAGTGAAGAGCTGTACAGGGGAACGACACTTGTGGCTATTTTAGGCTGACACACAGGTGCAGGTGTTCCTGGACAAGCTCTCCAAGTCCGTGCCCACAAATGGCTGGTCACTGCGCTGGTCACTGCGCGGGCGGTTTGACACGCTTTCCCCTAAGAGTGGCTTGACCCGCACCCACACGTGTCTGCTGCTCTTCCCAACTGGCTTATAACACAGAGGTGGACTAGTTCACCTCCGACTGTCACGAGCCTCTGTGTCCAAGAAAAGAGTCCATCGGACAGAGAGTGAGAGAGAGAGAGAGAAAGAGAAACAGCAGCCACTTTTTTTCCCCCAACGCCAGATGGCAATCCTCCCACGCAAGCCGTTCGTTTCCGGGCCTTCAGCGCTGTCTCATCTCCTCCTCAAACTGGATTGCGAGTCCCACGAATCCCCCCAAAGGAAAGGCCACGCTTCTTTTTTCTCGTCTTTCTCGCCCTTCGCCTTACAGAGGAATCCCAGAGCACATCGCAGTTACGTACACAAGAGATCAGGACGGCGCTTTTGCCTTTGTCGAGTGCCTCTCCAATAATCGGATCGTCGTTTTAGGTATCCCCCTCGAAGTTAACGGGATGACAGATCAACGGCCATCACCGCTGTCTCAGTTTCCGCCCTCCGGAGATCCACTTAGACCCCCGCAAGGCACGCCGCCTGACAGCGCCTTCGGTCATTGTTATTCCACGAGTCAGACCAACCGGGTCGCGGCAGGGAGGCCAGGGTAATCCGATTACGATGTCAAAACTCGCGGTTTTACCTTGCCCTTGCTGCACCGAGAGAGAAGTGGGCAAAGCCTAAAAGCGCCTGCCTCGCAGGTGACACAACACCCCGCGCGTCTTTGCTTGGCAGACACGGCACAACGTCTTCGGCTAAAAAAACAAAAAACAAAAAACGACAAACTCTGATACGTCCTTGAAGAGTTACTTCCGGTTTCCTCTCGTACACATCCTTCTCAACGTATGGAAGAGGGGATGGGAGGGAAGGGGGGGAGGGGGGTAGAGAGAACGAGACAAGCGCAGAACAAAACAGCAGAAGATAACTGAACCACACAAGGCCAACTCGTGACGCTAAGACCACCCACCGCTCCACACACGTGCTTTGCACACTGACACAGCTCTGGCAGCGCAAAATAATCAGGTCACTTGTCGTTGAGTCCGTGACGGCGTCAACAGACCACACTGACTCGGACGTTCCAGCACGCCAGCGAAACTCCAGCTCCGGCGAAATGCTCGGCTCAAGTTCCTGTTTCCACGCCACCGAAGCACGCTAAAAGCGGTGGCTCCCATGTGGACGCAAGGTGGCAGAAGCCTCCATCGTTGCCATTACTCGTAGCTGAGAGTACGTCGGGTGCCACCGACACACAATCACCAACACAGACACACACACACACACACCCACCGTCACCCGGCCGCCTCCACGCCTGCAAGGTGTCAAGTTGAGATGCGGGAAGCTCGGGTTTCGGAACGGGCCGACTCACGCTCACGACAGCTCAAGTCTGATCGAAGACAGCAAATCGTTCGACGACAACGCTGGCATTCAGCCTACCTATACATTCACACGTTCCCGCGCGCACACTGCACACACACACACACACACACGCACGGACCACCACCACGACGATGAGGCGGCAATTTAAGATGGCTGTCGCCGCGGCGTCCCTATAAAACCCGTCCCTGGCGGTGCCGGGAAAAAAGAGAGAAAAAACAAACACAGAAGAGATGCGATGAGACTCAGCAGTTGCAGTGTTTGTCTTCCACCACTTTTAAGTCTTCGCCAGACTCGGTCCCCCACAGCACCAGTACCACCAACCTGCACACACGCACGTGTCTGTCACACTCATCCACCGTCGCTAACACAGTATTATTGGCTACTGAAAGCGAGAGTATTGGCCACCGCAAGAGACGAAGAGAGAGGTAGAGCATGCATCGTGTACGTAGTGCGGTCAGCCACGGAATAATATCGACCTGCCCTGAAGAATACTGGGCCACTGAAGGTAGAAGGTATTGGTATGTTGTCAGCCACCACCCTCACTCTCTCTCTCTCTGTCTCTCTCCCCCGGTCTCTTTCTCGCGTTCTGTGGCTTTTCCGGCAGTAGCAAGGCAGCCGCCACACGAGGTGCTTCTTGGTGAGCATGACCAGTACAGAGCAGAGAGAGGAGGGGGAGAGGGGAGGAGGAGGAGGGGGGAGGAAAAAGGAAAAGAGGGGGAGAGAGAGAGAGAGAGAGAGAGAAGAGGAGAGGAGGAGGAGGGGAGGAGAGAGAAAAGAGAGAGAGAGAGAGAGAGAGAGAGAGAGAGAGAGAGAGAGGAGAGAGGACTCACAGAGAGAGAGAGAGAGAGAGAGAGAGAGAGAGAGAGAGAGACTCAGAGGAGAGAGAGAGAGAGAGAGCGGAACGCGCGCGGGCGGGGTGCAGGGGGCAAAGTGGGAGAAGGTGTCCTGTGGAAATTTCAATACTCGTTATCGCGCGGCTAAAGCGGCCGCGCTCGGGAGGCTGGGGGCTAATCAACGCCTGCCGTGGTAGCCTTGGTTTTGTCAACCCCCATTCCGCCGCCATCAACAGCCGCATCAACATGCAAAGGTGTAACGCCCAGAGGCCTGGGCTCCGACAAAGGCAGCCGCGGTGACATCATGTCGCACTTTGCTGGCAACGGCGGCCTGTACATCAGAGCGTGTGTGCTCTTCGTCAGATGAGTGGGGACGATACCAGAGCCGCCACAGCATTAGCATTTTATTTTCTCTCTTTCTCTATCTGGCCTTGTTGACAGAGCACTAGAGGGACACGTAACCTATCATTATTAATGAGCAAAAACAGAGAGAGGGCCAGAGAGAGAGAGAGAGAGAGAGAGAGAGAGAGAGAGAGAGAGAGAGACAGAGAGACAGAGAGACAGACAGACAGACAGACAGACAGACAGACAGGCCGACAGGCAGACAGAGACAAAGAGAGAGAGAGAGAGAGAGAGAGAGAGAGAGAGAGAGAGAGAGAGGAGAGAGAGAGAGAGAGGAGAGGCAGAGACAGAGACAGAGAGAGCAGTACGCATTAATCATTCATTTGTACTGGCGTTAACCATCTCTCCCGGATCAACAACAGTACACGTGAACATCGCAAACGCAAAGCACGCTTCTATTCACTTTGATAGGGCCCAGAACTTGCCCTTCAATGAAATGTCCTCAGATACTTAGGCACCAGTGTGGCATCAGACATACTGCGCTCTGGAAGTGTGTGCACACCATGCAGGAAATGTCGCCGGATCCTTGCATCCGTTTTGCAAATTTCTCCACAAAACCTCCTTGGTCGGCCTATTTTTAAACTCCATCAGCATCATCGTCTCTCTCTTAATCAATCAATAGCTCGCGTTGCAGTAGTAGTAGTTGCCACTTGTTTCCTTAGTCCTCATTTTGCAATTAGTTTCCATTGTTCCCATTTGACCGGGTTGTCTTCAGCTTGCTGTGTCTCGTCCTTTGACGATTAACGATGGTTTTGTGAGAGATAGTTAGTTAATTAGTAATTGGATTCTAACGTCCTGTCAACCGCACAGGGTCACCTCATGACAATTCTGAGAGGTTCATTAAAACTATACAGGACAACAGTTTTGATCTATCAGAACGCGTTATAGCTTTCAGGACAACATACAGTTTTAATCGACCAGAACAGGTCATATTATACTGGGCACCTCACTGTGTATACTGACCAGGGGCCGTCCTCACTTATCCACGCTGTATGTTACAGTTTCAACTGACGTGATCATGACGATATACTGACCTTAGACCTTATCGTGCTTTTTGTTTGTTTTGTTTTTGTTTTTTGTTTGTTTAAGCAAAATGTATTTCATTTGGTACACAATACATTAACAACAAGACAGTTGGACACATCGTGTGCACTGACCAAGGGGTTGTCCTCACTTGCCCACACTATAAGTTACACCGTTTCAACTGACGAGGTCATGACGATATGCTGACCTTAGGGCACCTCATCGTCTGCACTGACCAAGGGGTTGTCCTCACTTGCCCACACTATAAGTTACACCGTTTCAACTGACGAGGTCATGACGATATGCTGACCTTAGGGCACCTCATCGTCTGCACTGACCAAGGGGTTGTCCTCACTTGCCCACACTATAAGTTACACCGTTTCAACTGACGAGGTCATGACGATATGCTGACCTTAGGGCACCTCATCGTCTGCACTGACCAAAGGGGCTGTCCTCACTTGTCCGTATAACAAGTTACATCTTTTGAACTGACGAGGTCATGACGATATGCTGACCTTAGGGCGCCTTATGGTGTTGTTTGTTATTGTTGTTTTCTTTCGTTTTTGTTTAAACAAAATGTATTTCATTTCGTGTACAGTGCATTAGCAACAGGACAGCTGGACACATCGTGTGCATTGACCAAGGGGTTGTCCTCATTTGTCCGCGTAACAAGTCACATCGTTTCAACTGACGAGGTCAGGACGATATTTTGACCTTAGGGAACCGTATCGTGTGTAGTTGTGTGTGTGTGTGTGTGTGTGTGTGTGTGTGTGTGTGTGTGTGTGTGTGTGTGTGTGGTCTTTTTCGCTTGTTTTTGTTTAAACAAAATGCATTTCATTTCGTATGATACAATACATTAACCACAGGACACTTGGACACAGCGTGCGCATTGACCGAGCAGATGTCCTCACACGTCCGCGCTCTAAGCTACACCGTTTCAACTGACGAGGTCATGACGATACGCTGGGGGGGAGGGGGGCCGAGGGCAAGAAGTGTGTGTGCGGGGGGGAGGAGAACGAGGGAGGGTTGCAAAGGGAGTGCAAAGGGGGTGGGGGGTGGGGGGAAGGGGCGATGCTGCCTTGGCATAATGGCTGCGAAAATGACGCAGTTTCGATACGCTCCCTTCGATTTGATTGCCACCGCTTGCGCTTCGCGCCTGTTTGCCGGCGCTGCTAGGCGCGCACTTTCACGGCCTCGGCACGTCGTCGTCCCTCTCCGTGCCGGCGTAAGGCCCTCCGAGCCGTCTCCACGCGCCGTGACGCAGGCCCCGGACAACGAACGCTATCCGCGCGCCTTCTCGCCACCCGAGAACTCGCCGACGGAGAGAAAGGGGAATGTGACGCTTCGCGGCTATTTTCGGAGCGGCCTCGTCGGGGCGAAACTGTGCAGCCAAACTGGTGTGTGTGTCTGTGTGTGTGTGTGTGTGTGTGTGTGTGTGTGGTCATCACCGTGGATGGCCAGGGATCAGATCCGCCGGCGATATCAACAACTATAATGATAATGATGTACGTGCGTGCATATATATATAGGGCCCTCTCTTACTTATATAGTATATTTGACTCTATCGCTGGTGTGCTGTGTGTGTGTGTGTGTGTGTGTGTGAGTGTGGTGGTGTGTGTGTGAGTGAGTGAGTGAGTGAGTGAGTGAGATGTGAGGGTGCGTGCGTGCGTGTGTTGTGTGTGGTGTGTGCTTGTACAACGAGAAAACAAAAGAAAACAAAAACAAGATGGCTTAAAAATCCCAAATCTTCGGCACAACTGTCTTCCTCGGGCGGGGGGGGAGGGGGGGTTACTTCTTTCAAATAAACGTGGGTAAAAACACTGTTCGCACAACGATTCTTAAAGTACAAGGTGACTAAAACTTGAAGAATAAAAAAAACACGAACTCTAAGGCCAAACAAGCCGTTCATAAAGAGTTCACCGCGGCCTCGGAGTTGTCCCCCCTTCCCCCTGTATGTGTGTAGATCTGTGTCTGAGAGAGAGAGAGAGAGGAGAGAGAGAGAGAGAGAGAGAGAGAGAGAGAGAGAGTACTTTGACATTTGCATTTTCCTCGCGTGTTTCAAAATTTCGTGTATATATATATATATATATTTTTACTGAGAAGTAATACAGTAACAGTAGTTTAAGAGACAGCCATTCAGGCAAAAAAGAAAGAAATAACCGTAACACCCAATTTTGCAAAGAAAACCCCCCACTCATTTACTAATTTCAGTTCAAGTTCACGGATTCAGTGGTGGTTGTTGTGGTTTTCAGGAAGAAAACAACAACAAGAACAACACACACACACACACACACACACACACACACACAACCACACACACACACACACACACTCTCTCTCTCTCTCTCCCCCACACCCACCCTGACAGCGACTCTGATCTTTGTTTACATGCCCTGCTTTTTGTCCTTGATGATTGTGGCCATTACGAACACGGACACCACACACACACACACCACACACACACACACACACACACACACACACACCACCACCACCACCACCACCACCACCACACCACCACACACACCACACCCCACACACACACACACACCACACACACCACACCACCACCACCACAACACACACCACACACCACACACACACACACAGACAACAACACAGCACACACACCACGAAACAAAGAACAAGAAAACAACAAACAACAACAAAAAAAACACAGAACAACCACACAACAACACAACAACAACAACAACACACACACACACAACAACACACACACACACACACCCCACACCCAACAACACACACACACACAACACACACACACACACACACCAGCACCACCACCACAACAACAACACACACAACACCAAACAACAGCAAGACAAAAAAACATCAAGCGATGTCCATTGCATTCCGTCCGGTGCCTGTCCTATCCATCTCATCTCTCAACTCTCAACACGGAGTCTGCAAGTCGACCTCGGGAGCGCGAGCCTAGATTTCTCCTCCACTCCATCCCTTAAAGCTTTTCCACTCACTAGCGCACGCCTGCAGATCAAGGGTCGCAAAGTGACAAGGAAACTGACAGCCGACTCGACACTTTTGCAGCTGTTCGATGTCGCCCCAGCGGACACATGGATGAAGTGAGGAATCGAGAGAAGGAGGTGTGGGGGGTGCTGGGCGGAGGGAGTGTAGGGAGGGACGGAGTGGGGGGGAGGGTGAGTTAGGTGGGAAGGTTTTTGTTGTTGTTTTGTTTTGTTGTTGTTGTTGTTGTTGTTGTGTGTGTGTGTGTTTGTGTGTGTGTGTGTTGTTGTTGTTGTTGTTGTTGTGTGTGTGTGTGTGTGGTGGTTTGTGCGTGTCGTGCGTGCTTGCGTGGTGGTGTGCGTGCGTGCGTGCGTGCTTGCGTGTGTGTGTGTGTGTAGTGTGTGTGTGCGTGCGTGTGTGCGTGCGTGTGTGCGTGTGTGTGTATGTGGTGCGTGCGTGTGTGTCGCTGCGTGCGTGCGTGCGTGTGTGTGTGGTGTGTGTGTGTGTGTGTGTGTGTGTGTGTGTGTGTGTGTGTGTGTGTGTGTGTGAGTGTGCGCGTGCGTGCGTGTGTGTGCGGCCTTTCATACTTGATGACTGTGGCGTCAAGAGCGTAGAAAAGCAGGCGGGGAGGAGGAGGGTGGTGGTGGTGGTGGTGGTGGTGGTGGGGGGGGGGGGTGGGGTAAGTTAAAGGGCGGACGGGTGGGGGGGGGGGGAAGGGGTGTTAGATATTGCAAAAGGCTGACACCGCGGTTCTAAAATGGCTGCCCCTCTGCACTCCCGTCTCGTGTCAACCCGCGCCACCTCCGTCCGCTGCCGTCACCGTCCCCCACCAGCGGCACAACAACCACCACCGGCACCACCACCACCACCTCCCACACGCCGGAGTGCATCGATCGCTGGCTCAATCGGTCAATCAAATCTATCGATCCGCAGTCCCGCTCGCTCGTTCATCAACAGCGCACAGCGCTCTGTCCCCCAAACCCTCGCTCCCCGTCTCGCTGCCAACACCCACCCACCCCCCTCCCCTCCTCCCTCTCCCCTCCCCTCCCCCTCCTCCTCCTTCCCGCCCCCTCCCCTTCCCCCCCACCCCACCCTCCAGCCTCACTGATTTTTTTTCCTTACTCCCTGTGGGAGATCGCTCACGGAGAAACTTTCCTCTATGCCAGAACAGAGCGCGAGCTGCATCGAAAAAAAGAAGAGGAAATGCTATTGACACTCCAGTAAGACGGCTGGGGCAGTTTCTGGGACACACGGGTGCACGCACGCACGCGCGCGCGCGCAGCGCGCGCGCGCGCGCACACACACGCACACATACACATACACATACACACACACACACACACACACACACACACACGCACACACAGGCAGGCAGGCTGGCAGGCAGGCACACACTCACACTCACATCACCACACACACACACACACACACACACACACACACACACACACACACACAGAGGCAGGCAGAGCAGGCACATCGCACAACAACATACACAGCAGGCAGCACACACACACACACAACACACACACACACACACACACACACACACACACACACACACACACACACACACAGAGGCAGGCAGGCAGGCAGGCACACCCACACACATACACACAGGCAGGCAGGCACACACACACACACACACAGGCAGGCAGGCGGGCACACACACACACACACACACACACACACACACACACACACACACACACACTACGGAACGGGTGAGCAGGTGGGCGGGTGAGCGGGCCTGGGCGGGTGGGGGTGGGGATGTACCGCAGGCGCAGTAATAAAGGTCCCCCTCCGGCAGTGTTGAAGTCACTGAGCATAAATAAATAGATTTCATGTTCCGCCTACCACCAGGCGTTCTGCTTTCATGGCTCCTTCAACTTCGTCTTCCCCCAGTCCTCTCCAATCATAAAAGCGACACGCGCAGCAAACAATACAACAACAACAACAACAACAACACACACACACGCACACACATACACACACGCATACTCATACACACACACACACACGACAACACACACACACACACACACATACACACACACACACCACCACCACCACCACCACCACCACCACCACAACACAACAACAACGGTCAATCAGACTACATAACTCGGCACTGAATTGTGCTGCACTCTGTCTGACATGCCCTTCGAGGCGGAACGAGTACCAACTATCTAGCACCCAGCTCCGTAAGGTTTCCCGGCGCAGGCCGGTTCGCAGCCGCTGCATCAGTGTCAGATGATGACGACGGTTGCCTGGCCATGGACAGGGATCAACGAGTTGTCACTTGGAATCAGCGAGCACGGAAATGCGATTTGTTTCGCCCCGCATTTATTTATGCTAAACACGATCAATAGCGTTCCAAAAGGCAGCGGCGCCGCGGTCTATCCATCTGCGTCTTTATTCCTTAATGACTAGTTGAAAAAGAAAATGTAAGTAAAGCTACACGTATGCGAAAAAACGACAACGCCAGGCAATTTGTTTAATGAGGTATATTTTCCGGGGAGAGAGAGAGAGAGAGTGAGAGAGAGAGAGGGGAGGAGAGAGAGAGAGAGAGAGAGAGAGAGAGAGAGAGAGAGAGAGAGAGAGAGAGAGAGAGTGTGTGTGTGTGTGTGTGTGTGTGTGTGTTTGTTAGTGTGAGAGGAGGAGAGAGAGAGAGAGAGAGAGAGAGAGAGAGAGAGAGAGAGAGAGAGAGAGAGAGAGCGGCAGCAGCAGCAACAATAACAGCGACAAAAGAAGAGGGAACAGACCCCCCCCCCCCCCACCCCCACCCCACCCACCCACCAACCAAGAAAAAGAAAAAAGAAAAAAGAAAAGAAAAAAAGAGGAGGCATAAATAAACTGACATACTTAAAATCAACGAGCTAACGCGCTTGGCTGGTTCTGGGACTGATCAGAAACTTCGCCTCTTGCACGGTTCCCGATAAGCCGCCGACGGTTCGATCAGCACCGCACGCAATTTAGACGGCGCTTTGTGGACGGGGAAAGGAGAGAGAGAGCTAGCGCTCGTCGATCCCCGTGCAGTGGCGAAGGCAGAAGACTTCGG
>JABMCL010000683.1:0-7500 GCA_018857735.1 Alviniconcha marisindica | reverse complement strand
CGTGCGTGCGTGTGTGTGTGTGTGCGCGCGCGCGCGCGCGCGCAGGTGTGTATGTATTTTGTACGTACGTACGTATGTATGCAGAAGCCGCCTCAGGAGCAGCACTGTGTCAATACCTTTCCGCACCTTTCAACGCGACCATTCCTCTTCGCGGGAGAATCGGCGGGGTCAGCGGAGTGCGCGCCCATGGCAGTGGTTATTGTTCCTCCTGGGAATCGGAGTGGTCTCAATTAGCGCTAATTGATTGCTAGTGACCAGGGTCCGTCCACGCAGGTTGTCAGCGGCGATCGATAAATCACATGCCAGCGGATGACGCTGGCACCGCCGGGAAATCAGCCTGCGTTGCCAAGCTGGCCGTGGCCGCCTCCACCCACACCTCTCCAGTCTCACCGACTCGTCCACAGTCAATGGACATGCAAGCCCATTCTCTGCTCCTTCTTCTAATTCCCATTTCACTGGGCTACCGTTGTCGCTGTGGTCTCCCATTTCACTGGGCTACCGTTGTCGCTGTTGTCTCCCATTTCTGGCTACCGTTGTCGCTGTTGTGTCCCATTTCTGTGCTACCGTTGTCGCTGTGTCCCATTTCTGGCTACGTTGTCGCTGTTGAGTCCCATTTCAATGGGCTACCGTTGTCGCTGTTGTGTCCCATTTCAATGGGCTACCGTTGTCGCTGTTGTCCATTTTGGCTACGTTGTCGCGTTGGTCCCATTTCTGTGCTACTGTTGTCGCTGTTGTGTCCCATTTCATGGGCTACTGTTGTCGCTGTTGTGTCCCATTTCTGTGCTACGTTGTCGCTGTGTTCCATTTCATGGCTACGTTGTCGCTGTTGTGTCCCATTTCTGGGCTACTTTTTAGGCTACTGTTGTCGCTGTTGTGTCCCATTTCTGTGGCTACTGTTGTCGCTGTTGTGTCCCATTTTGGGCTACGTTGTCGCTGTTGGGCCCATTTCTGCTACTGTTGTCGCTGTTGTCTCCCATTTCTGTGCTACTGTTGTCGCTGTTGTGTCCCATTTCACTGGGCTACTGTTGTCGCTGTTGTGTCCCATTTCTGTGCTACTGTTGTCGCTGTTGTGTCCCATGTCACTGAGCTACTGTTGTCGCTGTTGTGTCCCATTTCACTGGGCTACTGTTGTCGCTGAATTGTCCCATTTCTGTGCTATTGTTGTCGCTGTTGTGTCCAATTTCTGTGCTACTGTTGTCGCCGTTGTGTCCCATCTTTGTGCTACTGTTGTCGCTGTTGTGTCCCATTTCACTGTACTACTGTTGTCGCTGTTGTGTCCCATTCACTGTACTACTGTTGTCGCTGTTGTGTCCCATTTCACTGGGCTACTGTTGTCGCTGTTGTGTCCCATTTCACTGTACTACTGTTGTCGCTGTTGTGTCCCATTTCACTGTACTACCGTTGTCGCTGTTGTGTCCCATTTCTGTGCTTCTGTTGTCGGCGTTGCACAAGCTGTTTCTACAGTTTTTCCTCACAGTGCCTGGCTTCCATATCAGTCTCATTGACATTGTTTTCAAGGACGTTGGCTTCCTGTCGTATTTCCCACTTTCCTGCATTTTTTCCCTTTCTGTTTTAGCAACTGTTTGCTACATTGGCTTTTGTTGTTGTTATTGTCGTTGTTGTTGTTATTATTACCGCTTGTGCTATACAAGCTGTTTTGTAGCTTCTATAATTATCGACGGCTGACGTTCGTACCTCTCAACTCGTCTCGAGGTGACCCCATGCGGTTGACAGGGCGTTAAAATCCAGTTACTATAACTAACTCGTGTCTCTCAATTGCATAAATTCATTCACTTTCTTTCCCCTGACAGGGCGTTAAAATCCAGTTACTATAACTAACTCGTGTCTCTCAACTCCACAAACTCATTCACTTTCTTTCCCCTGACAGGGCGTTAAAATCCAGTTACTATAACTAACTCGTGTCTCTCAACTCCATAAACTCATTCACTTTCTTTCCCCTGACAGGGCGTTAAAATCCAGTTACTATAACTAACTCGTGTCTCTCAACTCCACTGACTCATTCACTTTCTTCCCCCTATTCTCGATCCAGCCTACCCCAACACACACACACACACACACACACACACACACACACACACACACACACACACACACACACAAAAAACCCATTTAAAATAATGAACATAAAAATAAAAAGTAATAAAAAGAAAGAAAAGAAAAAGAAAATTTAAAAAAAAAAAAAATCCTATACAGTTGATGGTCCTCTCAAACACTTTCTCCTTAACCTGACCCGATTTCTTCTCCGAATCTTTTTTTTCTTTTTTCTTTCCTTCTCTTCTTTTCTTTCTTCGTTGTTGTTGCTGCTGTAGCAGTAGTAGCCATTGTTGTTGCTGTCGCTGTCGTTGTTCCGCATGCTGGTCTGCAGCCTCCATCACGCAGATCAACGGTTCCGAAATAATTCTGATTAATGCGGTGACTTTACCTGGCTAATGAAAGGCCCCTTGTGGCTGAACGCCAGAACTGTACATTCCATTGGCGCATACGCGACGTTCTTCTCCCTGTGGACTATTCTTAATTAAGGATATATTCAAGAGGGAACTAGCTAGCTGGGTCACCAAGGTAACCACGACAGAAGGGTGGATGGGGGTGGGGTGTGTGTGTGTGTGGGGGGGCGGAGGGGAAGGGGGGGGGGGGCTTGGGTTCTGTATTGACGTACGTACAGGGTCCGTTCTCGCTGACCTAGGTCACGAGCTGAAAAGCGAGGTTGGATTGTGGCACAGTATGGCGACCCAACGTCTGTTTCGGTCTCGTAACACCGGCGTGATGCAGCTCGCTGAGAATAGATTCTGTTCTCAAAGAGAATAGATTCTGTTCTCAAAAGGACTAGATTCTGTTCTCAAAGACAACAGATTCTGTTCTCAAAAAGAGAACAGATTATGTTCTCAAAGAGAATAGATTCTGTTCTCAAAGACCGTACACATTAAGCTACGCCTGGAAATAACGTATGGAAATCGGTGCTACTGTGCTCTTTTTTCACCTCTCTGCTCATTACTGGACACCCCCCCCCCCCCCACTCCTCTCTCTGCGCCTCCTCCTCCCCATCCCCCCTCAATCCCAATGTTTGTGTTACTGGGTTTGTGTTGTCGACGCTCCGTGACCAGACAGCTCTGGTGCAGAACACCCGGTGCCGCGGTTTGTGTGTGTGTGTGTGTGTGTGTGTGTGTGTGTGTGTGTGTGTGTGTGTGTGTGTGTGTGTGTGTGTGTGTGTGTGATGTGTGGTGTGCGTGCGTGGACGGGTGCGTGCGTGCGTGCGTGTGTGTGCGTGCGTGCGTGCATGTGGGTGTGTCTGCGTGCGTGCGTGCGTGTGCGTGCGTGCGTGCGTGCGTGTGTACATAGACAATTGTTGTGAGAAGAGAGTGGGCGTGACCAGGGTCACACGGAGGACGCGGACGGCTAATGGGGGCAGGCCTGCAGAGAGAGAGAGAGAGAGAGAGAGAGAGAGAGAGAGAGAGAGAGAGAGACAGAGAGAGAGAGAGACAGACAGACAGACAGACAGACAGACAGACAGACAGACAGACAGACAGACAGACAGAGAGTGCGTGTTGAGAGAGTGACTGTGGAGAGAGAGAGAGATGGGGAGGGGGGGGGGGGGGGAGCGAGGAGAGAGAGAAAAAATAAAGGGGTGGGGGAGAGAGAGAGAGAGAGAGAGAGAGAGAGAGAGAGAGAGAGAGAGAGAGAGAGAGAGAGAGAGAGAGAGAGAGAGAGATTGATCGATTGATTGATTGACTGATTGATTAAACTTTATTTCTCAACGGTGAAGACATTAGCACAAAGGCCGACTCACATATTTGCCGTTGCTATAGTACTACTAATAACAAAGACATCCATAGTGAAATATATTATGATAGAAGGACATAGACAAATACAGCATCAATAATAATAATAATGAGAGAGAGCGAGAGAGGGGGAGAGAGAGAGAGAGAGAGAAAAGAAGGGGAGAGAGAGAGAGAGAGAGAGAGGAGAGAGAGAGAGAGAAGACAGACAGACAGACAGACGACAGCCCGCCAGACAGACAGACAGAAAAGGACAGGGGGGAAGGAATGGAACAGAGAGAGAGAGAGAGAAGAGAGAGGAGAGAGAGAGAGAGAGAGGAGAGAGAGAGAGAGAGAGAGGAAAACAAAAACAGGGCAGAGAGACAGAGAGCGGAGGGTTGAGGGGGGGGGTGGGGGGGGGGGGGGGTGGGGGGGGGGAAGGGAAGGGGGGGGGGGGGGGGGTGTTTTGGGGCACCGGTTTCGTCACCGCGTGATGTGTTCGTATAGCCTACTGTGAAAGCTCGTGGTGTTGTTCGCATTGGGAAACAGCTACCCGGCCGTTTCCAATAAAGGTCCATGGTGCCGCGTGGTGGTAAGTGGACAAAATCGATAGGTCTCCGGCAACCCGTTTAAACGCCCCTTTGTCTAGACTCTCCCCCCGGTCTCCCTCCCCCCCCCCCTCCCGCCCCCCCCCCCCCCCCCCCCTTCCCCCCCCCGCCCCCCCCCCCCCAACCCCCCCCTTCCCAGCGGACTAAATCGATCCCCCCGTTTTCCCGGGTGAGGACAGCAAAGTGATAAGGGACTGCAGGTGTCCGTCCCCCCCGGTGTCGTTAACGTCCGTCATTTTGTAAATGTGTGGCCCCACGGTGTGAGTGTGAGTGTGTGATTTATGTGTGAGAGAGAGAGAGAGAGAGAGAGAAAGAGAGAGAGAGAGAGAGGAGGAGAGAGAGAGAGAGAGACGGTGTGTGTGTTGGTGGGGTGTGTGTGTGTGTGTGTTTTTGTGTGTGTGTGTGTGGAGTGAGTGGGGGAAAGGGGTTTGTGGTGGTGGTGGTGTGTGTGTGGGGTGTGTGTGTGTGTGTGTGTGTGTGTGTGTGGGGTGTGTGTGGGGTGTGTGTGGGTGGGGTGGGGGGTTAAAGAAAATTAGGAAAAAAGGGGGGGTTAATTTTGTTGTGTGTGTGAAGATTTCCCGGGGGGGGGGGGGGGGGGGGGGGGGGGGAGAGAGAGAGAGAGAGAGAGAGAGAGAAAAGAGAGAGAGAGAGAGAGAAAAGAGAAAAGACGTATACAGGCAAAAATCTAAACGCAAAGACATACCGGAGTAAAACTGAGGCCGTGTGTTTTGTGTGTCCGCGCGCGTTTTTGGAGGGGGGGGGGGGGGGGGGGGGGGGGGGGTTG
The DNA here is from genome assembly GCA_018857735.1 of Alviniconcha marisindica. Classification (NCBI taxonomy): domain Eukaryota; kingdom Metazoa; phylum Mollusca; class Gastropoda; family Provannidae; genus Alviniconcha; species Alviniconcha marisindica. The sequence goes on along the minus strand of JABMCL010000683.1, from coordinate 2,335 downwards.
TAAGGGGGGGGGGGGGGGGGGTTTTGCAACAATTGAATTTTTTTTTTTCCGTCCGGTCCGCCGGGCTCCTGAATATTGTTTCCACCTAAAATAAATACGAAACAAACAAACAAAAAACAAAAACAAAAACCCGTTCGGAAAGTGCACTTGGTCACCTCAGAACTCGGCATCCGTTTCTGCGGTTTCAGCAGTTTCAGTCCGAGTAAATAAAATGGCGACGAAGCCGCAATGTTGAGTACACTGCCCTGACCTTTTCTCCGGCCATTAGAAACCTTCGCAACTTCAGAGAAAAAACCCTCGCTGCCCCAAGGGAAAAAGCTGGCCGGGCCAAAATTTTTATATATATATATATTTATTATATATATATATTATTATATATATATATTTTCACACCCCACATATATTATTTCATTATAGTGGTGGGGGGGGGGAATTTAAAAAAAGAAGGGGGGGGGGGTTTAGAGAGAGAAAATAAAGGGGTTGGGTGGATTAAACGAGAAAAAAAGAGGGGGGGGGGTGAGAGAGAGAGAGAGAGGGGAGAAAAGAGAGAGAGAGAGAGAGGAAAAGAGAGGGGAGGGGAGAGAAAGAGAGAATAGTGGGGTGGGGGCTACTGCCAATTTAATGGGGCCAACCTTGGGAAGGCCAGAATATTTTTTTTTTTTTTCCCCGTCTGCCTTCTAGTCTCACAAAAGCCGGCTGGGGAATAAAAAAACATACATGAACTCTTTCACAGCAGTGCCCTGTCTGGCGGAGTGCTCCAGCATGTGCCGCTGCATACACAGCCGTGCCGTTGAGGTTTCTTGGGAAACACACTGACGCAAACGCTGATCCGGCCTACTCACAACACAGCATCTCTGGCCTACTCACAATACAGTAGCTTTGGCCTACTCACAACATAGTAGCTTTGGCCTACTCACAACACAGCAGCTCTGGCCTACTCACAACACAGCAGCCTGGTTACTCACAACACAGCAGCCTCCACTCAAATACAGTAGCTTTCCTATCACAACATAGAGCTTTCCACACAACACAGAGTTCGGCCTCTCACAACACAGCGTCCCACCACAACACAGCAGCCTGGCCACTCCAAACAGAGTTTTGGCCACCACAAACCGCCTGGCCACCACAACACAGGCCATCACACAGCAGCCTCCTTTTCACAAAACAGAGCTCCCACTCACAACACGAGCCTCCTATTCACAACCCAGAGCTTTACCACTCAAATCAGTCCCCACCAAAACACAGACCTCTCCACTCAGACAGCGCCTGGCCTACCACAACACCGCCGGGCCCTACCACAACACCGTCTCCACCAAAAGCAGCCGGCCACCCACAGCAGCTCGGCCACTGACAGCAGCCTGGCCACCACAACCCGTCTGGCCACTCCACAGCAGCCCTGGCCCCACCAGCAGCCCCACCCCACCTTTGGCCTACCAAAACAAACCGGCCTACCCCACAGCCCCCACCAGAAAAATCAGCCCCTCACAAACACAAGCCTGGCCACTCACAAACAGCAGCCTCCACTCACAAAAAGGCGGCCCACTCACAACACAGATTGGGCCTACCAAAATACGTAGCTTTTACTCACAACATAGTAGTCTCAGGGGTCAGGGAGTTTCTTTACGAAAACACGAAGAAAAGCAGCTCGGGGATGGGATGACGCCTGTTACTGAGGTAAACCCTTTTCTTTAAATTTGGATCGTAACAGGCCTGATCTGTACCGTAAGGAAACCGTGAGATAACTAAAACACTTCAAAATGGTTAAAAGCAAAAAAGTCGAATGGCTGCCCACCCAAACTGATTTAAAATTTTTACGTGTACAAATTCACAAAATACTACAAATTATTCTTGCTGTCACGAAAATAAGAACGTATAACAATTATGCTACGCATTTGGTTCAGATAGGGTTTACTTTAGCGGGAGTAAACCGGGATAACGGCCGTGGGGGGTATTCATTGTATTTATTTGCCGCGACAGATAAACCATATTCCAAATAAAAAAACAAACGACAAAAATATCAACCCCCCCCCCCCCCCCACACACACAAAAAACCCAACGTTAGCCGTGGGAACATTGTATTTATTTCCCTGCGCCAAAAAAACCATACCCGGAATAAACAAACAAACGATAATAATAAACCCCCACACACACACACACACACCCCCCACAAAATACCCCCCACACACACACAGACCCCCCCCCCCAAAAAAAAAAACCCAACACACACACACAAAACGCACGCCGCACGCACGAAAAGCAAAAACGCACGCACCCCCCCCCCCCACACCAACCCTGTTTTTTCCCCCCCCCCCAAAAATGTTTGCCGAGGAGCATT
>JABMCL010001379.1:1167500-1170000 GCA_018857735.1 Alviniconcha marisindica | reverse complement strand
TGTGATAGATAGGGTGAGGGGAGAGTGAGGGAGTGTACATAAACATATACAGGTGCCTGCATGTTGAGAGTGAGAGAACATAAATACATACAGGTACTGCAAGCATACTGTGTACGTATATATATATATATATATATATATATATATATATATATATATATATATTATTAATATACATGTATACAAACCTGAATGATGTTTAACCTTGCTTAGGTGCTTTATCACAGCTTACTATCTTCATGCAGAGTTTATACTTCTACAATCTTTCTGAGACCATGCATAAATGATAAGCAGAACGGGAGGTTACCTGGCAGAATGTGCATAATAAGCAGCCTGTTCTTCAAGTTCAAGGTCATGCTGCATTTTTGTTGTTGTTGTACTGTGCAGTTTTCTTAAATGCTAAATTATATGCCTTGAGTGATGATGTGGCTTGCTGTTGAGTGTAAACGGTCCTACATGGTTCCCTATTAGAATTTATCTATCCGTTATTGTCACCATTTTGAGCATCTATTTTTACTGGATCAAATTAATTTTAATGTTTATATTTTGATGCTTTGCCTGCTGGTTGTTAATCTTATATAAACATTTTATATTTATTCGTTGTTCGGCCAGTTTTACTCTTACGTGGGCGCCGAAAGGCTTGGGGGCGGCATATGCTGCTGATCGTGTATGGAAGTGAGAGTTTTATTTATTTCAATTTTATTTAACTGCGTTTTACAGTTTTTGATTTGCAAATGATGTGACCTAGATACCCCTGACATGAACTCTGGGTCAACTGCACTTGCACGTGGTCTTACCCTAAAGTTTGAGTTCTAGTGTTTTGCTATTATTTGCAGTGACTCATTAAAATCATTTACTTACGGACGAAGGACATGCACTGTATCCATGGTATTCAGGGTGTCCAAACACCAGCTCTTTTTTTCTTCTTTTTTCTGTCTTTTTTTAAATTTCGCAGGCGAATGCCGTCTGCTTCCTCTCCGGCTTTGTCCAGAGTAGCTTCCCCTAACCGCACGCACGTGTTGTGTTGTTGCTCGAGGTGAGGGTGGGGGTAGCGGAGATGGGGGGGGGGGGGGGGGGGCAGGGTGTAACAGGCTAGTGACGTCTATTGGCGAGCTTACACTAGGCCCATTCCCGTGTCAATTGAGTCCAGGCGGGGATGTTTTTAGTGCGTAGGATCTTGGATGGGTCAGGGCATCTTGGATGGCCAGGGCAATAAGCCGGCGGGGTTAATTAATTAATTTGTTGTAGATAATTCTTATAATTGCTTTTACTAGGACAGTAACTTTTAAAAGGGGGTCCTTGGGAAGTGGCAATTTTATTTTATGTGATATGCACAGCTTGATGCCAGGGGATTTTCTCACGTTTTTTTAATTTTTTATCTATGAATGACTTTCTACCAGAATGTTTATTTGCTGTTGTAATTAAATGTTTTATGATTGGAGTGAATGCACTTGGCACCACAAAACATTCCTCGTGCAATCAGTGTATTGACACTTGGCAATAAAGTTATATTGTATTGTATTTACAACACCGCCGGCTCAAAAGTGCTGGGTTTTATATTTGTGTCCTTGACTGTGCGTATGCTCCTTTCGGACATTTGATCTAGATGTAGTTTTTGTCGAGAAACCGTGCCGGCAGGCTTCCCGAGTGCTGATGTCGGCGTAATCGGTCGTGCAGTACTGAGGACTCATTCGTCTACAATGAGTAACCAAAGATAGGAAAGTTAGCTACGGCCGCCATCTTTGCTGAAATCAAACTCACTTTTGTTGTAAATGCTGGCTTCATTCGCTAGATATGACCCTGTTTGAGTGATTCTGATGATATTCAGCCGTTGTGACCGACCCAAAATGGCGTTGTAAATATCATCCCAGGACTGAATTTCCGACCGTCTCAGTCCTTGGATATTACCCTGATCCAAGTCACTGCTATTTTTCGCCTATGGTTTTTCTTCAAGAGACAGGGTAGAAACCACACTCCGAGCATCGCTTTCCGGCACCTTCCTCCAAAGGAAGGATGTCGTAAACCAGTGCTTGGAGTTTGGGTAGGGATAGGAAAAAGGTGGAGGCGGAGGGACTGAGTTGTTTCGTGAATTCAAAATCAGTAGTGTCATCCCAAACTAATAATAATAATGTCACTAGTAAAGTATAAACATTTCTCCGGCATCGGCAGGCTCTGCAAATTCTGACAGTTGACATGCGCGCTTGGTCAGTGAGTGCCGGTCACGCGAATTTCGATCTACACGTGCTGGTCACTGACTGAGTCATGACCGTGTACGTGGCACCGAGTCAGTGCCAACATCAGTCGCCGACAGAGGTGTAAGGTACAGCCTCGAACCGCTCGTGCAACCCGCCCGTGAAGAAGACAGTGTGTCAGGACTGGATGAGGAAGTCAGTGGACGAAATGGCCACAGCCTCTGTCATCTCCTGCAGCGACCACCGCCCGTGTAGAAGACAGTAAGTAAACATGGGGCTTAACGTCCACAGAAACCACAAGGCTTATT
>JABMCL010001379.1:1132500-1162500 GCA_018857735.1 Alviniconcha marisindica | reverse complement strand
AACCGACAACAAACAAACAAACAAAAAACAAAAAAAGCAAGTAAGTGATTGTTGAGGCAGACTTAAAACAGAGCAAGATCGGAAAAAGGCCTTCTTCTTACATAAAGAGCCTGTTGTGTGTGTCATTTGCTCTCTGTGCAGAATTAGATTGTCCCCCCTAACGCTACAAATCTTAAACTAATTAACTCCCTTGTGGGTTGATTCCCCTAATATTAAACAGAGTGGAGGCTGAGGGCCGTCAGTATGCCATTATGTTATAGTTATTTTCATTATTCACTTTTGTTACTTTTGAACATCTTGCTATTATTGACCAAAATCAGCACAAACAGTCTGCAAATAAAATCACTGCATATTTTTTTAATTTTATGTTACTCATATTTTTTGTGCCTATCACCAAGGAAATGATAAAAGATCGAAGAGGTCAGTCACAGTTCCCGGCTTATTGACTGAATTACAAATTAGTACTGGGGGAAACACGTCTCACGTACACACACAATCCTCTCTCTCTCTCTCTCTCTCTCTCTCTCTCTCTCTCTCTCTCTCTCTCTCTCTCTCTCTCTCTCTCTCTCACACACACACACACACACACACACACACACCCTCCCCTCCCCATATCCCCCGAATATTCCTCCCTCAACACACACACACAATCTCTCCATAACCACGCTGTAAAGATGAGTACGACTGACAAAAGAATGGCCTACTTATCTCCTGGGACGAAACACAGCACCTTTTTTTCAATAGCCATAAAACAGCCGCTCATATCTTAACACTTGTGTGGAAATTGGAATGGTTTCATCACACCCTAAGCATCAGCTTCCCCCGTCTGCGCATTTCGTGTGTGTGTGTGTTGGGGAAGGGGGGTTGGGGGAGCCCAAGCGGGAGCCCAAGGCCGGAAGTGGGGGGGGGGGGGGGGGGGGGCCAAGGCCAGAAGTGGCTTGTTGGAGTGTGGCGGGGTTTCATACTGACCAACTATCCCATAACGTAAACCCGGTGGTATTTTGCAGTCCTCCTATGTTCGCTACGGTCTAATACTTTCAGGCCGCGTTGGCATTTTTGCTATGTTCCGTTGTCATAACCTGGATTTATTGAGGAGGAAAAACTTGACAAAGTCGTTTATGTACAATTCTCGTTCATGTGACTGAAAACCCTATTCCGACAACATTCTGAGCCAGCGAGCGAGCGGAGAGAGAGAGAGAGAGAGAGAGAGAGGGGGGGGGGGGGGTAGTTGGCGAGGTGTGGTGGGGGTGTTGAGACAGAGACAGACAGACTAACAAACAGACAGACCGTGAGACAGACTGCACATCTATTTTTCATCGCCACGTGTTGCTGAGATTCACTGATGGTATTATTTAGTTTTCAGCAGAGTTGATGATGAACATATTTAAACACGTATGAAACTTAAGAATAACACACAGAATTATATGATAATTAAACTTGCTCTTTGCTTTTTCCTGAGTTCAGGTTGACTCGATATGAAAAAAGCATAAACGCTGGGCGAAATCTGGGGCAATATTTGATTATATTTAACATTACACGTAGAATAAGTAAAAACATAATAATTCCATCTACAATGAATTCTGTGCATCATGTAATGAATTACACGTAAACGTTACATGTATTATGTTGTACTTTACAAATGAGGCTTCACAAAATGTGTTTTGGTGCTGTAAGAGAAAATAGAAAGTATCAAAAAAACTGAAGGAAAAAAAGCCCTTGAAAAATATCAGACAAAGCAGAATCAAAAACAAACACAGAACTGCTTGGAGCTACAGCTTTGATGCAAAACTGTATTGCCCAGGCAGCAACCAGCACACGCACGCAATAAAACCATCTATATAGACCACAGTCTAATCGTTGAAAACAAGACTGATGTTGCGATCATACAAATTTTCCAGATACTCCAGTCATCTCGTAGCTTGTAAAATCAGGACGTCAAAAGCAAGAGTCACCGTCCGCTTGTTTCAGTGAAAAGCACATTTACAACACCTCGGCTGAAAGTGTAACCTACAGATGTTTTCCAGATAGCATGTTCGACTTTCTACAGGAGAAGGATGTATCTTACTAACAGTGGTTAATCAGTCAGATGTACAATTATACTGAAACTTGTGGAGTTGGCCTTGATTGTTTGATATTAAACGCAAACCTTTTTGATTAATACTAGAGTCGCCATTGTAAGCCATACGCGGAAAAACGAACTATGTGTTATCTACCTGCTGACTGGCCTTAAATATGAAGCGAATAATACATTTATTTGTCAAGACCAATGGAGATGCTCAGCGCGTTTTTTTGGTTCTCGTGTTCCCGTGTTCCGAACTCGCGCTCTTCGGGTGACGTCAACTTTCGACCTTTCCCCTTTCGCCCCATGTCAAATCGCCTATGGTGGTAACATACAGTCCCCTTTCGCCCCATGTCAAATCGCCTATGATGGTAACGTACAGTCCCATTTCGCCCCATGTCAAACCGCCCATGATGGTAACGTACAGTCCCATTTCGCCCCATGTCAAATCGCCCATGATGGTAACGTACAGCCCCGATTTGGCCCCATGTCAAATCGCCGAGATGGTAACGTACAGCCCCGATTTGGCCCCATGTCAAATCGCCGAGATGGTAACGTACAGTCCCATTTCGCCCCATGTCAAATCGCCGAGATGGTAACGTACAGTCCCATTTCGCCCCATGTCAAATCGCCGAGATGGTAACGTACAGTCCCATTTCGCCCCATGTCAAATCTCCGAGATGGTAACGTACAGTCCCATTTCGCCCCACGTCAAATCGCCCATGGTGATAACGTACAGTCTAATTTCGCCCCATGTCAAATCGACGAGATGGTAGCGTACAGTCCCATTTCTGCCCATGTCAAATCGCCCATGATGGTAACGTACAGTCCCATTCGCCCCATGTCAAATCGCCCATGATGGTAACGTACAGTCCCATTCGCCCCATGTCAAATCGCCCATGGTGGTAACGTACAGTCCCATTCGCCCCATGTCAAATCGCCAATGATGGTAACATGCAAAAAGTCCCATTTCGCCCCATGCCAAATCGCCCATGTTGGTAACGTACAGTCCCGTTTTGCCCAATGTCAAATCGCCAATGATGGTAACATGCAAAAAGTCCCATTCGCCCTATGTAAAATCGCCCACGATGGTAACGTACAGTCCCATTCGCCCCATACCAAACCATTTAAAATGAGCATATAAATTGTACAAACACAAAACGAATTACCTTCCTGGGAGTAGTGACAATGGCATATGTCCGTATCTGACAGCATCTGTGGTATGTACGTGTATACACACTTCCATTATTTCTTTGGGCCTAAATGTTGGATGAATTTTGAAGCGATATGCACCAATAGCTATCACTTTTATCCAAACGCTGTGTTAAAAGAACTTGGCAGTCCATACCGTTGGCACTTTTGGCGATTACTGACCACAACTCATTACCTCGGGAGCAACTCGATCGCTGCGTGTTAAGCAAAGATGACAGTTAATGAATCTCTCTCTCTCTCTCTCTCTCTCTCTCTCTCAAAAGGGCGATTGACAGGCATTTGTAACGCCCAGTCAGTTAACCACATACTACCTGAGTGTCCTGTTACTACAGAGTTATTTAAAAAAAAATGGGTATGACTTTAATGCATATAAATTATGAGATTTTTTGCATAATACTGGTGTCATAACTTTTATTCTTAAATTTATTGTTCATAGTTTTGTGGGTAAGTGAGTATAACTTACTAATGTATCGATTTCTTTTTTCTTCGTTGTTGTTGTCTAAATCACCTTGTTGTGAACAGACATGAAATAAAATATTGATTGATTGACTCTCTCTCTCTCTCTCTCTCTCTCTCTCTCTCTCTCTCTCTCTCTCTCTCTCTCTCTCACTCACCACACACACACACACACACACACACACACACACAGTTGACCTTCTGACTGACAGATGAGCTTCAGCCAATCAGATCGTGCGTACATCCCCCCTCCCCTCCCCAACCCACTCCCCCACCTTAGACAAGCCCGTGGCCAGCTGTCCAGGAACAATTGTAATGCAAACAAAGCATGTACCCGTGCCGTTTTCGAAAAAAATGATCAAGTCCCTTGGGTCTGTGCAGTTGGCAGCTTGGGTTCAAACACATGTTGATTTGTTTATCCCGTTCGCTTAAGTGAGCGGAGCTGTCAGTCAATAAAAGGGCGAGATGTCAGTCAATAAAAGGGCGAGGCGTCAGTCAATAAAAGGGCGAGATGTCAGTCAATAAAAGGGCGAGGCGTCAGTCAATAAAAGGGCGAGATGTCAGTCAATAAAAGGGCGAGCTGACAGTCAATAAAAGGGCGAGATGTCAGTCAGTAAAACTTGGGGACAAAAGAGGATGCGTTGACACCCACGACCTCCTGCCAGGGCGATTTGACGCGACCGTCGGTTTACAACGAGGCTGACGTGACGCCAGATATAACACGCAGAGCAGGGCGATTTGACCCCACCAGACGTTTACAGCGAGGTTGACGTAACGCCAGACATAACACGAAGGGCAGGGCGATTTGACATGACCCTCGGTTTACAACGAGGTTGACGTGACTTGACATGACCCTCGGTTTACAGCGAGGTTGACGTGACGCCAGACGTAGCACACAGGGCAGAGGGAAATGGGAAAGGACGAATCAGAATCAACCCGCACTTCGCTTAGGTAGGTAGGTAGTGTTGCTTAATCTCCTCAGATGTCAGTTGACATATCAGGGACAAGCTGTGACCAATGCCGAAGCATGGTTCAGTATAGCTTTACGTCCACGGAAACCAGAAGGCTCGTTAGGACGGACAGCCCAGGGCGTCCACCTCGACTCTCACACAGCTCCTGAACTATGCACTTCACTTGGGTGCATTTATCTGAATGATCAATTAACCTACTCGTCGGCGGTCTGTCAATAATGCACAGCCCATTATAAACTGGTGTGATGACTGTGACTGCTGCTCAAGTCCGCATGGAGTCCTCAGTGCTCATCATCCTGTTCAGGCTGTGAGACATTTAAAACGCTGGAGATGCACGGAAACACATGGGCTGACTCTCAGGGGTTGACACTGCGTTGTTAGCCAGCTGGTAACTAACTTGGGAACGAACAAACTTTCTTAACCGGAGGACGCCCTCTCTTTTAACCCCTTCACTGCCCCAACACGCTAAATTTCCTGGCTGACAAGTGCACAGATAAAAACTAAGCCATCAAACAACAGTGTATTTGATGGTGCCATAACAAATCTAATTTCGATACTATGCATTTTGATAGAAATCCTTTCGCCTGCTCATGGGAAGGGGCCACAAAACCGTAATGATTTCAAATTTGGCACTTTTATTGGTCATTTTACGAGTGACGACGCGGCAAGCATGGCAGTGAAAGGGTTAATAGATGCTGCATGTATTACACACATAGTATATCGCCTTTAATCGGCGAGTTCCAAAATGAAAATTTACAATACAGGTTTATGTCGTTTCCTAACGTCTAAGCCAGCGCCTTCTATAAAGTGAAATTATAATGTCACTTTTCCCCCTTCTTCTTCACTTGCTTTGATTGATGGGCGTAAAACATCAAGTAACTTACTCTTCATTGCCACTTCATTCTGTTTCTCAGACTTTTTCCCGCGTTAAAACAGTTACGTCCAGTCCCGGTGTGTACGTATGATAGAGCGTTGACCCGACTGCGGACCGAGAACGACCCATTCTCCAGTGGTCATAATACATTTTTGTTTCTTCATTGTTCACCAATATTCTAACTTAGGAGAAATTCACTGGCCATGAAAAACACCAACACCGTTGTAAAAAAAACAAAAAACAATTGCAGTGGAGAAATAGTTAAAAATACACGAGATGGGATGTAGGGAATCTCTCTCTCTCTCTCTCTCTCTCTCTCTCTCTCTCTCTCTCTCTCTCTCTCTCTCTCTCTCTCTCCGTTTCTTTGATTGTTTGAGAGGGAGAATGCGCGCGTTTTTGTGTTGTGTGTGTGTGTGTGTGTGTGTGTGTGTGTGTGTGTGTGTGTGTGGTGTGTAGTGTGTGTGTGTGTGGTGTGTAGAGAGAAAAGGGGGGAGAGAGAGAGAGAGAGAGAGAGAGAGAGAGAGGAGAGAGATGGAGATAGACAATATCGTTGTTGTTGTTGTTGTTGTTGTTGTTTTTCCTTTGCACTTTAAGTCACTGCGTGCCTGAGCAGATAACCATAGAGGGAGGTAAATCATGTAAAACCTAAATCTTTGTACCAAGTGTGTGGATTTCGTTGCTTCGCACTAACAATAACAACAGCAAATTTAAAACAAACAAAAAACAAAAACAAACAACTGTAATAACATCAGGATCAAAAACAGTGCAAGAACAACAATAATAATAATAATAACCGTGACCAAATTCAGCAGATCCCCATAAACGTAGACAGCTAGGAAAGTTGTATTTATAATTTAACACTTGGAATACACCCGACCTCCACCTTAAAGAAGACGTATGGCTGTACACCCAGGCCGCGTCGATACAGCTGATGTTAAACCTTCCCCAACCCCAAGAACGTTGTGTGACGTCATTACGTAGACAGCTAGGAAAGTTGTGTTCATAATTTAACGCTTGGAATACACCCGACCTCCACCTTAAAGACGACGTATGGCTGTACACCCAGGCCGCGTCGATACAGATGGTATTAAACCTTTCCCTGCCCCGAGAACGTTGTGTGACGTCATTGGCAACGTTTGTCCCATCGACTTACGTCACGTCACGTCAAATGCCACACTGCTTTAGTTCCAACATTTTGTGCATCCCCATGTGGAACAAATGTCCTAAACGTACGGATGCACAAAATGTTGGAACTAAATGTCCTAAACCCTGATATAACCGTACTGGCTGACGTAAAACACCAAGTGGCTTACTTACGTGCTAAACGTAACATTCCTGGTTTGTTAACGCTCTGCTTGAGACAATTCCTGGCCCGACTGAGAAACTAAAACCGGCGGCACAATTTCCCCGGCAGGCAAAGGGTTAATTAAACTTGTTTAACGCCGGGTTGTCTTAGGTACTACTACGAGGACCTTGGTGGCGAGAGGGAAGCCTGTGCCTTATAATGCTGCACAATCACCACCAGAACGATCCTGCATTGAAAGGGCATCGAAGCGAAGACGCAAGCTGGCATGCGCAAATTGTTCTATCTGCATGCTTCAGTTTTTTGGGGTGTTTTTTGTCGGTACAGAAAACTCAGCCAGAGGACTTTAAAAAAAAAAAAAAGTTTTTCTGCCAAGATAGAAAATTCAGCCAGAGGACTTAAAAAATAAATACATATTTTTTTATATATAATGTTTTTACGTCAGTATAGAAAATGCAGCCAGAGGACGTATTTTTAAAAATGTTTTTCTGTCAGTATAGAAAATTGAGCCCGAGGACTTAAAAAAGAAGTTTTCTGTCACTACAGAAAATTCAGCCAAAGGACGTCTTTAAATAAATCTGTTATTGTAGAAAATTCAGCCAAAGGACGTATTTTTTATATTTAAATTTAAGTCAGGGTGTAGCCGTGTTGCTTTGCTCTTTACCAATGAACAGCAGAAAAAGGCTGGCTCGAGACGTGATTGATACTTCTGCCACACTTCTGTCTTGTTTGTGACGTTACTGACACAGACTGCAGGGCACAAAATGGCAGCTCTCACGAGTCGTGGTTCCGCAAAATACAAGCGTCGATTTAAAACTGGACCAGAAATTGGGTGAAAACCTTTGTGTCTAACGTTTTATTCCGTTTCTATCGGCAGGACCGTGCCGCGTCGTCGCTTTGGTTTCCTTTCAAAAAGAGGCCTTTTCACTGCTTTTCCAGTGTCGCTTCCATAATTGTGACTAATATGGCACACTGAAGAAGCGATCTCTTACTAACGTGGATCTAATCTGGGGATGAAAATCAATGGAGCGAGGGAAACTGAGACGGAATGAGAGCCGAGAGATTGTGGTGACTAAGCAGGTGAAGACTATGGAATGAGCAGTGTAAGAACAGCAGCAACAACAACAGCAAAAAAAAATTAAAAAAGGGAAAGAAAAAGTTCCAGCAATGAAACAGCTTTCAATGACGACAAACCGTCGGAATTTGAAAAGATCAGGCAAAGTGCATATAACTGTTTAATTGCTGTTGTATTTGTGATGCTGATGGTGATGCTGATGATTTTGATGATGGCTATGATCAGTGTTTGTTTCTTTGTAGGCATGGTCTAGATGTTTTACGTTATGTTTTTAAAACAGCATTTTACGGATTGGAATGCTTTATTCCCAGCCGGAATATCGAGTATAAAAAAGGCAACAACAGATAATTACAAAATTATAAACAACGCAAGAAGAGGAAAAAGATGAGCTGGAGAAATGACGTATATAATGGAAACAGTTTTGACTGATCTGTGATCAGCTGGATTGGACTCAAATGAGAGTGGGTGACATACACTGACATAACGTGATAAACAGGTTTAAGAAAGACAAGAAAACATCATACATTATTTTGTTCCCAAATGCAAAAACTGGATAAAATCACCCAATCTGACAGACACTGCAAACACTCTGACATCCGCTACCCAACACTACGCCAGCCTTACCATCGCCATCAGCTCAAACCGGCAGGTGAAGCTGCTGGGAAAGACGTTATCTGACACTACGCATTGTGCTGATGCATTAGTGGTACCGATGACATCACTATGACGTTGCAGGGTACAGTCTAGGAGTCAGATCGTCTGGCGTCTCCAGTTATTAAGGTGAGAGTGCACAACCATTCTCATCCGCACACACACACACACACACACACACACACACACACACACACACACACACACACACACACACACACACACACACACACACACTCTCACACACACTGATTTGTCGTTTTAACAGCCGCCACTTTTCAAGGAATGTACATAATTGGAAGAAAGCTACACCAAATAGAATTTAAAAAACAAAAAACTGCCTGGCATACATGTAATGAATTTAACAAAACAATGACTTCACACCACTTTTATCACAACGGGGCGGAAATGTTAGCAGCGAAGTTTGATCAAAGTGACTCACTCGACCGTGTGGAGACGGTCCAACGAGGAGCCATTCTGAAAATCACAGTGTCCTTTAAACTTCCTTGGCGTGAAACTAACGACAGACATACAGTAACAAAAGTGGCTGGCCAACAATTCCCGTCTCATCTTATATTTGCGGAGTCCTTCCGGTTCCTTTAACTTGAAACAATGGACACGAAACCAGTTCTGAAACAATGGCCTTGTCCGTCGTATTTTCTGCTTTTTCTTTTTGTTTGTTTGTCATTTTGTTAGTTTATTGATTTTGTTTCTAGCGTCTCGAGTTTCATCAAAACCACGGATAAGAAACCGAAGCTTCAGAAACGTCCCGCCCTTCTTGTCCCATTTTGAAGTGTTTGATGCTTCCCCGATGAACTGAACCCAAGACACCTCGCCATCATCGTCTTTAGATCTCACTGACTTGAAACTGTCAGTTAAGGGCAGTTTGTTTCACACTTCTCGCTTGTTGTCTTTGTCCAAAGTCGTTCGCCGTTCAAAGCCATAGACCTGAACATCGCCGTTGTCGTCGCTCCCCATCTCCGTCCTCACCAGCCAGGATCGCGACCCTAGGCCAGGAGAGAGATGTACACACACTGTCTCAAAAACAAACAAATAACAAACACCATTGTTCTCTTCAGACTGGCGAGACACGCTTTCTAGACTGTAAGAGTTGCAGTGCCGCCGTCACCCCTGATGGTCCGCCGTCAGCAGAATGTTGTTAACTTGCTTCCCTGCCTTTCACACACGCGTTTCACGTCGCAAAGAGCACGGGACGAGGCGCACAGGTTTCAAGGTGTACACCACACCAACGCACAGCTGACAGCCTAAGGCTCAACGCGCTGACGGCTATGCAGGGAATTCCGTGAGGACACAGCACGTGATACACTCCGGGCCACAACACGTTGTACATACACGGGCCTGGACTACATCGTCGGCAACTTTCTCCTGGCTGTTGTCATGACTCTGTCATGTCCATGATTCTATATATCGCTTGCCTTGTTGTTGGTTTACTACAACACAGTATGTACTGATATCAAAGGGGACAGTTTAGATGTTACCAACATTTGCAGTCGTCTAGTGGCCCTCGAGTCAATGCATCACTCATCAGCTAGCGAACAATGTAGCGTTTGGCTGGATGCCAAACGAGGCTTTCCATCAAGAAGAAACCAGGCTATCCATCTCAGGCACGATGCTCAGCCTGTCTCGGTTGCCCAAAATCGTTTGACGGACAGGTGGCGCCATAATCACCTCAGCACCCGTAGAAATCGGTTCCTGGCATCCTAACAGCTCTGCTGTTCTCATGCTTGTCTCGCATCACCAGGTCAGCGAGACTGAAGACGAAACAATGACGGAAAGAACCCGTTTCTACATTGGTTGCGTGTCAGGCTGGATGCCAAACACGGCTATCCATGTGAAAGAAACACGGCTATCCATGTGGAAGAAATACGGCTATCCATTTTTGGAAGAAACACGGTTATCCATGTGGAAGAAACACGGCTATCCATGTCAGTGGAAGAAACTCAGCCTGTCGGTTGCCCAAAGTCGGTAGAGGGCGGCCTGCTTCCATCTTCCTTTGCCATCATAGGCGTTGCCATCTGGACACTCTCAGCCATCCCAAGGACATCTGGGCCACCGGACGCTTTGTTGTCTTTGCCTCGGGATGGTTCGTGGTAACAGTACCTCTGGCCACTCCTCCCTTGAGGACCATAAGCGTAGCACTGTTTGACGTCTGTCCACCCTTAGCTCGAAACCCGAGTCAGCTGCATGGCAGAGGTGTGAAAGTCGAGGTGGCCGTCCTGGGCTCTCGTCCCTAATAAGCCTACGGTTTCTGTGGAAGTAAAGCAACACTTAACCAGCTGCCTGGTCTCCACGCTTACTTAATTCTGCTATACTTTCATCAGCACGCCGGCAGGTCTGGGTGGCACGTTACACATGCAAATTAACCGCTTCGCGTACTTCTTTTAACAACCCGTGCCGCAGTCCAACGCTCCAGACACCACCGTCAGCAGGTCTTAACTCTGGTGTCTAACTGGTGCAGCAACCGGTTCAGGATCCACGATCCCTGTAAAATGAACCAGTTGCGGTTTCATACAGGCTATGATCCCAGTGAAATGAACCAACTGCGGTTTCATACACACTACACTATCCATGTTTTGTAGCAGCAGCTAGCTGCAGTTTCGTAGGCTACTTTTTCGCAGATGCAGCGAACCGTACATGAGAGTGTCAAAGAAAACCGTTGCGACTCCTTGTTCTCGCGGAGTAAACCACTCACGGCAGTCTCAGCGGCGCCACTCACCAAGCCAGCTTCTCCTTCCAATTAAAAACAGACCCCCTTACCTCCCTTGAATGAACAACTTCCTCTAAATCCACTGAACGCAAACCGGTTTCGGTTTTGATTATCATCAAAAACAGTAATAGTCACGATTGCTTGGCAAGACTGGAAAAACGAGCCAGTTTTGAAAGGTAGAGCAGACAGAGCAGGTTGTGTATCATATGATAGATTCTTTGTTGACCACGGTCGACAAAGTGGAAGACTGAGCTCTGTCCGTCCCTCCCGGGCGCTCGGGTGCCGTTGTCCCTGCCCCCGCTCGCTCGTCGCTGATGTCCGTGCTGGCGATGCTGTCGCTCTGGCCGAGGTGCATCTCCAGCTCCATCAGGCGACTCTCCACGTCCCACTGCTGCTGGTTCAGCTTGACCGTCAGGGCGGTGTTCTCCCCTTCCAACTGCGCCAGGCGCTCTCGTAACCTGCAACACGGACAGCTGTTAGACTGACGTCTCGTAACCTGCAACACGGACAGCTGTTAGATTGACGTCTCGTGACCTGCAACACGTACAGCTGTTAGACTGACGTCTCGTAACCTGCAACACGTACAGCTGTTAGACTGACGTCTCGTAACCTGCAACACGGACAGCTGTTAGACTGACGTCTCGTAACCTGCAACACGGACAGCTTAGATGACGTCTCGTGACCTGCAACACGTACAGTGTTAGACTGACGTCTCGTGACCTGCAACACGGACAGTTAGACTGACGTCTCGTGACCTGCAACACGGACAGCTGTTAGACTTGACGTCTCGTGACCTGCAACAGGGACAGTTTAGACTGACGTCTCGTAACCTGCAACACGGACAGCTGTTAGACTGACGTCTCGTGACCTGCAACACGGACAGTTAGACTGACGTCTCGTAACCTGCAACACGGACAGCTGTTAGACTGACGTCTCGTAACCTGCAACACGACAGCTGTTACACTGACGTCTCGTAACCTGCAACACAGACAGTTAGACTGACGTCTCGTAACCTGCAACACAGACAGCTGTTAGACTGACGTCTCGTAACCTGCAACATGCAGTGTTAGACTGACGTCTCGTAACCTGCAACACGGACAGCTGTTAGACTGACGTCTCGTAACCTGCAACAGGACAGCTGTTAGACTGTGTCTCGTAACCTGAAACAGGAAGCTGTTAGACTGACGTCTCGTAATCTGCAACATGACCTGTTACACTGACGTCTCGTAACCTGCAACACGGACAGCTTGGACACGCTATGAACCGACACAGACAGCTGAGACTGACGTCTCAACCTGCAACATGGACAGCTGTAGACTACGTCTGTAACCTGCAACACAGACAGCTTTAGACTGATGTCACGTCCTGACCAGGCAGCTGTTACGTCAAATCTTATAGCTACAGATCTTTGCTACGTCTCGTCCTCAACACCCAACATCCACACACACACACACACACACACACACACACACACACACACACACACACACACACACACAGAAACACACACACAGCAGAAAAGGGTTCCTCCCCTCGTCGTCTCTGTCTGTCCTTCCTGTCTCCTCTCTCTCTCTCTCTCTCTCTCTCTACCACACACACACACACACACACACACACACACACACACACACACACACACACACACACACACACACACAGAGAAAGGGTCACACAAGCATATCTTATGGAAAGGATTTGTCAACAATCATGCTAGTGTACATACCAGGAGACCCCCAGACAGCATGCTCAGCAGCTGCGGAAAACGCTGGAGCAAACGACAAGAACCATAACCAGCCCTACCTGGAGATTTCCTTGAGCAGAATGTCAGCCTGGTTCTCTCCCCTGCTGGGGGACCCCATCCCCAGGGGGCTAGAAGAGGCGGGGGCGAGCAGCGGCAGCACGGGGTGGGGGGGAATGGCGGGGGGCAGCAGGCCCCCTGGGGGCGTCTGAGCCACCGTGCCCGGGGAGTGGGGGAAAGGGAGCTGGGGGAAGAGGGAAGTTTGGGAGGCAGCCAGGTGGTTGGCGGTCAGCCCTCCCGTCCCCGCGGGTTGCGTCACGGGCACGTGCTGACCTGCACAGACAGGGGGACAGACGAAAGCACAGTTTGGTTATGGGCTGTGAGACAGCTCAAACGCAGGGGATACACGAAAGCACAGTTTGGTTAAAGGCTGTGAGACAGCTCAAACGCTGGGGATACACGAAAGCACAGTTTGGTTATGGGCTCTGAGACAGCTCAAACGCAGGGGATACACGAAAGCACAGACAGTGGGACAGACGAAAGCATAGTTTGGTTATGGGCTGTGAGACAGCTCAAACGCAGGGGACAGACGAAAGCACAGTTTGGGTATGGGCTCTGAGACAGCTCAAACGCAGGGGATACACGAAAGCACAGACAGTGGGACAGACGAAAGCACAGTTTGGTTATGGGCTGTGAGACAGCTCAAACGCAGGGGACAGACGAAAGCACAGTTTGGTTACAGGCTGTGAGACAGCTAAATCGCAGGAGACACACGAATGCACAGTTTGGTTATGGGCTGTGAGACAGCTAAAAACGCAGGGGACACTCGGAAAAAAACACCCCAAAACAGCAACACAGTTCTCTTTAGGCTGTGAGACATTTAAAACACTGGAGACACTCGAAAGCACAGTTTGGTTATGGGCTCTGAGACAGCTAAAACGCAAAGGACACACGAAAGCATAGTTTGGTTATGGGCTCTCAGACAATTAAAACGCAGGGGACTCATGAAAGCAGTTTGGTCATTGGCTGAGACAGCTCACACGCAGGGGACACACGAAAGCACAGTTTGGATATGGGCTGTGAGACAGCTAAATCGCAGGAGACACTTGAAAGCACTGTTTGTTTATGGGCTCTGAGACAGCTAAAACTCAAAGGACACACGAAAGCACAGTTTGGTTATGGACAGTTAAAACGCAGGGGACACATGAAAGCAGTTTGGTCATTGGCTGAGACAGCTTAAACGCAGGGTACACATGAAAGCACAGTTTGGTTATGGTCTGTGAGACAGCTAAAACGCATGGGACACAAGAAAGTACAGTTTAGTTATGGGCTGTGAGACAGTTAAAACGCAGGAGACACACGAAAACACAGTTTGGTTGAGGGCTGTGAGACAGCTAAAACGCAGTATACACGCGAGAAAACAGTTCTGTTTCGGCCGTGAAACATTTAAAACGCTGGAGACACACGAAAACACAGTTTTGTCTGGGCTCTGAGACATCTAAAACGCTGGAGCCACACGAACACAGCTTTGATATGGGCTCCGATACATTTAAAACGCAGGAGACACACGAACATACAGATTTGTAAGGGTTGTGATCGAGACACCCAAAACGCAGGAGATTGTACGAAAAACAACAGCACGTTTGTAAAAGCTATGAGACATCTGAACCGCAGGAGACACACGAAAAACATAGTTTTGTGTGGGCTGTGAGACATCTAAAACAAAAACCACAACAGGAAGACACACGAAAAAACACAGGAGTCACACAAAAGCGTTTAGTTTTGTATGGGCCGTGAGACAGCTAGAACAGTTGACACACGAAAACGTACAGTTTTGTATGGGCCGTGAGACAGCTAGAACAGTTGACACACGAAAACGTACAGTTTTGTATGGGCCGTGATACAGCTAGAACAGGTGACACACGAAAACGTACAGTTGTCCTTTTCCAGGACTGATTTGTAAGCTTCCCGTAGGGTGTTTTACAGAATGGATAAGAATTTGATAGCACGGGACGACAGACAGTGAAATCCGACTGAAATACTAAATGCCATATATGCACTTTGTTGCAGTTTTCACGATTTAACTTCTTCCCAATTTTGTTGTTGTGCCCCGTGGAAAGTGTTGTGTGTTGCTGTTGTGCTCGCTGTGTGCTGTGTGTGTGAGTGTGTGTGTGTGTGTGTGTGTGTGTGTGTGTGTGTGTGGTGTGTGCGTGCGTGTGCTGCGTGCGTGCGTGGTGGTGTGTGTGTGTGTGTTGTGTTGTGTGTGTGGGGGGGGGGGGGGTGGGTGCGCTCGAGTCTCTCTCTCTCCCTCTCTCTCTTTTCCATATTATCTCTTCTACAACTGTTAAGCGTGAATAGTTCTCCTCCGCTCTTATCATTGAAATATATAATGTAATTATGTGAATGGATACTGATGTTCTTCTCAACAACAACAAAACTGAATAAACAAAAGTTAAAAAAAGAAAAAAGAAAACGTACAGTTTCGTATGGGCTGAGTGTGTGTGTGTGTGTGTGTGTGTGTGTGTGTGTGTGTGTGTGTGTGTGTGTGTGTGTGTGTGTGTGTGTGTGTGTGTGTGTGTGTACAACGGCAGAGCAGATACGTGTGAGAAATGCACGCGTTTGACGCATGAAGTAACGTATCGGAGGAGGCACACGCAAGTACGTGTACGGTACGTCACACCTACCGGGTGAAGGAGGCGGATGGTAGGGCATGGAGGTAGAGTACGGGGCGAGGTACGTCAGCTGGTTCACCTGACCTTGGTGACCACTGCCGTACGGGTAGTTGCCGGGCGGGTACGTCGGGTACGTTATTTGGTGCGGCTGGTGCAGCGGTGTACCTGTGTGTGGGTCCGTCACCAGAGTTGCTGACCCTGTTTGGAAACAGACATACCGTGGTTTATTCAGTGAAGTTGTCGCACCTTCATCAACAACACATCAGTATTTAACTATTTTCCCCCCCCCCCCCCCCCCCACCCCGCACACACACACAAAAACAACAACAACAACAAATACAAAAAACAAAACAACAAAAACAACAAGCAAACAAAAACAGAAACCCCCCATCAACAACAAAACAAGAAACAAACAAACGAAACGAAAAAACACAATAACAACAACAGCAACAGAAAACACACACCAACAATCTCTCTCTCTCTCTCTCTCTCTCTCTCTCTCTCTCTCTCTCTCTCTGTGTGTGAATCGAATTCTCACGTAAGGTCAATTTACAGAATACAACGACCATCTGCTATTGAGGCGTGAGCGTGGCCGGAGTGGCACAAAACACAGGGGGGATCATGCTGACCTAGAGTCACCTACCTGACACAAAGGGGATCTACTGACCTATCAGATCTGTCAATGACCTGACTCAGGGAAGGTGTAGATGTAATGACCTAGAGTTACCTACCTGACACAAGGGGGATCTACTGACCTATCAGATCTGTCAATGACCTGACTCAGGGAAGGTGTAGATGTAATGACCTAGAGTTACCTACCTGACACAAGGGGGATCTACTGACCTATCAGATCTGTCAATGACCTGACTCAGGGAAGGTGTAGATGTAATGACCTAGAGTTACCTACCTGACACAAGGGGGATCTACTGACCTATCAGATCTGTCAATGACCTGACTCAGGGAGGTGTAGATGTAATGACCTAGAGTTACCTACCTGACACAAGGGGGATCTACTGACCTATCAGATCTGTCAATGACCTGACTCAGGGAAGGTGTAGATGTAATGACCTAGAGTTACCTACCTGACACAAGGGGGATCTACTGACCTATCAGATCTGTCAATGACCTGACTCAGGGAAGGTGTAGATGTAATGACCTAGAGTTACCTACCTGACACAAGGGGGATCTACTGACCTATCAGATCTGTCAATGACCTGACTCAGGGAAGGTGTAGATGTAATGACCTAGAGTTACCTACCTGACACAAGGGGGATCTACTGACCTATCAGATCTGTAAAGTGACCTGACTCAGGGAAGGTGTAGAGGGTAATGACCTAGAGTTACCTACCTGACACAAGGGGGATCTACTGACCTATCAGATCTGTCAATGACCTGACTCAGGGAAGGTGTAGATGTAATGACCTAGAGTTACCTACTTGACACAGAGGAGATCTACTGACATGACACAGGGGATATGTAGGTGCCGCCACTGAGCCAGGGTAACCTACCTGACGCACGGGAAAGATATACTGACCAGAGCGACCTACCTGACGCAGGGGAGATGTACTGTCCAGAGTGACCTACCTGGCACAGCCTAGATGTGCTGACCAGTGACCTACCTGACCCAGGGGAGATGTACTGACCAGTGACCTACCTGACCCAGGGGAGATGTACTGACCAGTGACATACCTGACACAGGGGAGCTGTACTGACTCGTGACCTACCTGACACAGGGGAGATGTACTGACCAATGACCTACGTGACCCAGGGGAGATGTACTGACCAGTGATCTACGTGACGCACGGGAGATGTACTGACCGGAGCGACCTACCTGTCACAAGGGAGATGTACTGATCAGAGTGACCTACCTGACACAGGGAAGATTATTAACCAGCGACCTACCTGACACGCGGGGGGGGGGGGGGGGGAGATTAATACCAGCGACCTACCTGACATATGGGAGATGTACTGACCAGCGACCTACCTGACACAGGGGAGATTATTAACCAGTGACCTACCTGACACAGGGGAGATAATGAACCAGCGACCTCCCTGACACAGGGGAGATTATTAACCAGCGACCTACCTGACACAGGTGAGATTATAAGCCAGCGACCTACCTGACACAGGGGAGATATAGGTGCCGTAGGCCTGCTGCAGCTGTTGCAGGGTGGGGTGGGGCAGGGGGACAGTGGAGGTCGGGTAGCCCGGGCCGGTGGGGGAGGTGGGGGGAGTGAAGGCGGACTTGGCGACGTCGGCAGCAGTGGTCGGGGAGCGGAGGGGCGGGGTGCCATTGTAGGAGGTGAGGGTGGAGGTGGTCAGGTTGCACACCACCTCGTGCTGGGAGTCCGTCGACATCCGCCTCTCCTCCACGCACCTGCAGGAAGTAAACATGTGGTGCTTAACGTCCACAGAAACGGCAAAGCTTATTTAGGGACGGGAGACGCACATGCCCAGGCACCCACGCTGCCTGTCTGTAGGCCTGTCTGTCCGTCTGTCTCTCGGTCTGCCCGCCACATGAGTATGGTTTACCCTCTCACAATTTAGTTTCAACTGTTTTGCTGTCTGTCTGTCTGCCTGTCTATGTCTGTCTGTCTGTCTGTCTGTCTGTCTGCCTGCCTGCCTGCCTGTCTGTCTGTCTGTCTGTCTGTCTCTCTTTCTCTCTCTCTCTCTCTCTCTCTCTCTCTCTCTCTCTCTCTTCTCTCTCTCTGTGTCTCTGTGCATCTGTATGTCTGTATGTCCGTCCGTCCGTCCGTCCGTCCGTCCGTCTGTCCGTCTGTCTGTCTGTCTGTCTGTCTGTCTGTCTGTCTGTCTGTCTGTCTGTCTGTCTGTCTGTCTGTCTGTCTGTCTGTCTCTCTCCAGTTGTTTTTCACTGCTATTTTTTTTCTCCATTTCCGTTGCAATCGCTGTCTGGTTTTATATGTGTTGTTGTTGTTGTTATTATTATTATTATTTATTAATTGTTGTTTTTATTTTACTGATGCTGTATTTGTCTATAGCCTTCTGTAATAATATTTAACTGTGAATGTCTTGGTTATTAGTAGTACTGTAGCAACGGCAGATATGTGAGTCGGCCTTTGTGCTAATATCTTCACCGTTGAGAAATAAAGTTCAATCAATCAATCAATCAATCTCTCCCTCCCTGTCTCTGTGAGTGAAGAACGCTGTACTTAACACCTGCGTAATTAAATTTGACGCAGTTAACCTCAGGTGAGTTTTGGTCTTACCGTGTTAATAAGTTGTCCTCGCTTTGTGTGGACCCCAGCTTTCTCAGCCGCTCAGCATCCGCTTCCTGTCCCCTGTCGGTGGCGTGAGTTCCCGTGCTGGACAGCAGGCCTGCCGGAAGTGTGTGATGACGATGAACCAACATGGCGTCCAGCGGCACCTTCCCAGCAGACTCCACCAAACCGGGCGTACTGCGACTGCGTTCTAAAACTGAAGGCAAAATGTCAAGGGCGAAAAGCATTAGTTAAATTTGCTTCTAATGCGTCACAAACACATACGGGAACACATGCGTAGTTAAATATGACGCGGTTCATTACGCCCCCCCACCCCCACCCCCGTCCCCCCTCTCTCTATGTCTCCCCTCCCCCCACCCCCACCGTGTTATTCTCATGAGCATTATTATTATTTGATAAATCATGTGCACTGCTCGGGGGGAGATTTGATGGGCAAACTGAGTGTTTAGTTTCCCAGCTCTACCGGTCTAATCTGTCCCGTGAAATACTAGAAACAAAACAAGAACAACAAACAAACAAACAAAAGCAAAACGAAACAAAACAACAATAAACAAACAAATCTGAAACAAGGATGACTGCTAGCGTTCTAAAACAAGACCCAGACAGGTAATAGGTTAAAAGGAACGCTAATGTAACACACTATAAACCCTGTGCGAATGTTTCGGGATAAGCCACTTTTCCAAGCGACAAAACAACAGTTAAACAACATTTAAACGGCGAAAATTGAAAAAGTACTTACCCCGTTTCGGCAATTGTGGTATTACACTACAATTGCCGAAACCGGATGAGCACAATGCCTCTAGATTCTTCCTAACACTCGAGCATTATTCTAAACACTCGAAGTATTTGCCACAACAGAAACCAGATAAGTACATTTTAATTTTCACCGTTTGTCTTGTTTTCTCGCTTGATCGAGACGATTACCCCGAAAATTGGTTTGTGAATTAGCGAATTAGCGTTCCTTTCAACCTTTTATGTGTTTGGATCTCGTGAACTGCTAGGATTGACAGGGCGAAACTGATTTGCAGCACAGTGATCAGGTAGATAGTGTTATGGGTTTTTCCAAATATAGAATGGGCCGACACTGGAGTCGTCCAATTAAATAAGACTTGAATTAAATACTGTGCGGACCTTTAAATAAGAAACAGATATACCTGTAGGCTCTTCAGAAAATACCTGAAATGGGTCTACTGCAGGGGTTTCCAAATAAGAAGTGTACATACCGTAGGGTCTTTGAAATATACTGTAGATTCTTCAGAAAAGACTTGAAATGGGTCTACTGCGAGGGTTTCCAAATAAGAAGTGTACATACCTTAGGGTCTATGAAATAAGGAGTGGATATACTGTGGGAACCACTAGATAAGGTGTGAATATAATAATAATAGTGGCGTCTTGGAGCACCCTTTTTCAAACGAACCCTAAGCGCGTACGTTTCACACTCAAGTCAAAAATAACCGACATCAAAACGCACGATATTAATACACACAAAGTGTTCATCAAACATCACCCCCCTCCCAACACACACACACACACACACACACACACACACACACACACACACACACAACACACGCGCACACACACGCACGCACGCACGCACGCACGCACGCACGCACGAACCCATACACACACACACGCACGCACGCACACAGAAATTTACTTGAGGCAAGCTGGAGACAGTTGGAAGTGTTAGGAGTATGAGACGCAGAAAAGGTGAGTCCTGAGCTGTGACTTGAAGAAAGACGGAGTTTGAGCTTGTCGCACAGAGAAAGAGAGATTGTTCCATACAGAGGGACCAGCGAAAGAAAAGGCACGCTGTCCTTGTCTGTCGGGAATACGAAATACGCGATGACCAGCAGGGGACCGGAGGGTGCGTGAAGGGATGTGGGGAGTGGAGTCATCGTGGGGTCACCCGAATACGAAGCAGGAAAACTGCGCCGGTCTTCTACACTTTAAGTGTTGTCGTGATTCGCTGACTTCTGCTTCTTTATAACCGTTATATAGCCTCGTTTTTACCCTCGGCTCTGTCAGTTTTTAATGAAAATTATACCAGTCATTAACTGATACGCGCATGCGACAAGACGTCTGTTGAGGATGATAACTTTCTAATGGAGGGTCGGGGGATGTGTGAACCTAATGATTTTTATTTAATTTGAGAGTTTTTACGTTTTGGTTTGACACAGAGAAAACATTATTCCGGGTAATTTTGGGTTTGCTATAACTAAGTATTAGTGTATGCAGATTGAGAGAAAGGGGGGCGTATGTCTAAGAGTGTGTTGTTGCGTGTGGTTCATGATTTAGAATTATTGAGATATGTTCTTCGTTGTGCGATCGAACGACAGCTTTAATTTCCCACTGGGATCAATAAAGTATATTGTTATTGTTATTATTAGTTGTTACACAAAGAGTGGACGTACCGTGTGGGGTGCTTCAACCGAGGAGTGAAGATACTTCCCGTTCGTCTAAAATAATAATAAGTGAACATACTGTGGCTTCTTCCCAATAAAGAGTGGCGATACTTTGGGGTCTTCCAAATAATGAATGAACATTCTGTTTTTGTTTTGTTTTTTCTCCTTCTAAATACAGAGTGCAGAAAATTTGGTGTCTTCTGGGTCAAGACTGAAGATACTGCTGCTGCCTGGGTTCTGAAGACTAAACTCAATTTTTCGTTGAAGAAAAGCAACGGAACACGGCGTATTTACGAAGCGTTACACCTGTTTATTACTTGATGCTTGACGCCTGCAGTCAATAGCGAAGGCCATATCTAGGCAAAGCAAATATCAACAAATCACGAGTAAAGTCTGATTCACTGATCCTGGCACATATCGCTCTATGTCCGAGTTGGCGAGATAAGGAATCGAAGCTGAATAAACCGGCAGACCAGAAGTAAGGCAGGCAGAATTCCGACAGAATTCCTGCGAATTCCTGGCAGTAGCTGCAGCTTTCAAAGCTGTAATACTCCTGACCTACTCCAGGTTTAAAAGCGGAAATCTTTGACACGATGTCAATTCTCCGGAGAGGTGGCATTCAGGTTTTTGAGTCTGTGGTACCACACTCTAGGGCTGCCGCAGTCTCAGTGACGTCAGCGAATCACGACAGCACTTTAAAAAAAACAAAAACAAAAACTTAAACGACGTTTTTGTTGTGTTACTTCGTTCCGAAAAAGGAAATCCAGGAGAATGCTGTTCTTCAGAGGCCCTGTACGGGGGCATGAAGGATCCAGAAGAATGCTGCTCTTTAGAGGCCTTGAATGGGGATCTCCGTAAGCCTCTGTGTTTGTGTGTGTGTGTGTGTGTGTGTGTGTGAGAGAGAGAGAGAGAGAGAGAGAGATGAGTGAGGGATGTGAGAGATGAGAGAGTGAGTGGTGTGAGAGATGATGGTGATAGGAAGGAGAGAGAGAAGAGAAGAGAGAAGAGAGAAGACAGAGAGAGAAGAGGAGAGAGAGAGAGAGAGAGAGAGAGAGAGAGAGAGAGAGAGAGAGAGAGAGAGAGAAGAGACAGACAGACAGACAGACAGACAGCGACAGACAGAGAAGAAGACGAGGAGAAGAGAGAGAGCAGAGAAAGAGAGCAGACAGACAGACAGAGAGACAGAGATAGAGAGAGATAGAGAGAGACAGAGAGGACAGAGACAGAGGGAGACAGCGAGAGGGAGACAGCGAGAGACAGACAGACAGACAGACAGACAGTGAGGTTTTCGAGTGATTGCCATTGCAATGACTGGTCATTTGAGACCTACTTTATACACACCTTCCCCCCCCCCCCTTTCCCTTACTGTTCTTTATAAGATAAGCACTGACTGCCTCTGTTTTCTTTTCCAATACTAGTTATATGACCTGATCAGATGTTCTTCTGCCTTATTTGCTGGTTGTATTTTCATAATATGTAACAGAGTGATGAATGCATGTATGCATCTGGCGCTGTGAACACGCTATGTTCTGTGTAGAAATTCTAATGTATAACGTTTCATTCACTCATTCATGCCTATATGTATATACATGATGCCTGTAATTTTATATTTATTCATCAGTATAGTTTAGCAAGGACTAGTTGTTAGACAGGTTTTTGACTGAACCTAAACTACAATCCTTGTAAAACTGAACAGATCTAGGGAAATGTACTCACACCTATACGACGAAATACAAGGAACAATTAAGCACAAGCGCTTTCGACAGAAAGTCTTCGTCAGGTGTAAGAAGACAGATAGATAGATAATAATAAAAATAATAATAAAATAGATAATAATAAAAGAGTACATTTCCCTAGAGCTGTTCTATTTTGTCAACCTCACCAGCAGTTGTTCACTCATTCCTACAATCCTTGTGAAACAAAGTTTTCGAGTTCGAGTTCGAGTTCTGATTGATCCCTGTAAAGTGCCTCCAAAGAATTGAATTCTCCCGGGATTCGCCTGATGAGCTGACAATAAAAACGTTGTCTATCCTGCGCAGAACCTCCGACCAACGGAGGGCGGCGGTTGCTTTTATGTCCAGGCGCATCCGGCTTGCCTTCATCGGTATTCACACGGACAAGCTGCAGGTCTACAGACTGCACGGATTCATTTCTCCCTTCTGAGCTCAGGAGCTGTGTAAAAATCGAGGTGGCCGTCCTGGGCTCCCGTCCCTAACAAGCCTACGGTTTCTGTGGACGTGAAGCAACGCTCAACCAAGTTCAGTTCAGTGTTGCTTTACGCCCACAGAAACCGTAGGCTTATTACGGACGGGAGGCCAGGACGGCCACCTCGACTTTCACGCAGCTCCTGAGCTCTGAACACTCAAACAACCAATCATTTCTCCTTTTATTTCAGTTCAGACAGGACGGATGATACCTTCTGGAGTCAGTCCACGTGGACACGAACGACAAGCATGACAGTGGTCAGTTTTGATTCTGTATTAAATGAAAGACAATGCAAGACTACTCAACGAAGACGAAGCACACGTGGACTACGCAAACAGATCAATACTTCAAGATCCAGACAAATAAATATTTAAAAGGAATGCCTAATAATATTTAATACGACAATACAAAACATGTGCGAATTTTCGGGGTAAGCCCCTTATTCAAAGTGGCAAAACAACAGTTAAAAGGTGATAAATAAAAAAGTACTTATCCGGTTGCCTTTGTGGTGTGTTCAACGCCTCGATTGTTTGGAAGAATGTTGGCATGACAGTGCAGTGACGTGTAGTGAAATGGGCGTGACGTAATGAACAGTATGACGTAAATGAATAATACTATGATCAGTATTTCGTCTTAACGCCTAATCAATCACGACCAAGTAATTATGGCTGTGAGCATTGCATCTAATGAAAGATGTTCGTGTTTTTTTGGAGAAAGTCGACATTAATCTGTTGAAACGTCTCTCGATAAGACATGTAACGTACATTTTGAGATGAAACGCTGTTCCCTAATATCAGCCAAGAGACTACAATGTGCCTGCACTGGCTTTTTTCCTCCATGATCGTTGCCGTTTGCGTCGAAGTCGTGGACGTAGACAAGACAAGGAACTTACTGAAGGACCGCAGGCAGGGCAAAGGGAGGTGGAGCCAGACAGAAGCATAACAGTGCTGAATTAAGACAAGACTGAAGGAGGGGAAAAAGGCCTTGCACAGTAAGTGCTGAATTAAGACAAGACTGAAGGGGGGGGGGGGGAAGGGAAAGAAAGAGAATAAAAAGGGAGGGGGGGGGGGAAAAGGAAAAAAGAAGAAGAAAAGAAGGAAAAAAAGAAAGAAAAAAGAAGAAAGAAAAAAAGACCTTGCGCAGTCTCCATGGCGACAGAAGAGCGTGGCACTAGGATAAATAGGTTCTTGAACCGCCCTGTGTTGCTTGGAAGGTCCACTTTTCTTTTTTGTTTTTGTTTTAAAAGGAGTCGTGTAATGTTAGAGCATCAACTTGCGAACATTGATTTGACTGTTTTTTGTTTTGTTTTTGTTTTAAATGAAATTAATTATGGTAATGTTTGTAGCGCCTAACCAAACACCAGCAGTATGTGCTACTGTGTAAGCGTACGGCGCAACAACTACAATAGCAAAACAAATAATTGTATTCGCTGAAGATCTTGAAGACGGTCAAAATTAAGCTAAACTCCCTAGTTATCAAGGGCAATGTAACGTGGTCAGTCTGTCTGCGACGAAACCAGGCAAAACGTACTGATTAATTTGTACGGAGAACTCGATGATGCACTAGAACAAGGTGAGGGTGTTGTGCGTTCTAGTCAAACTGCTGTTCTTGACACCCTAGAACAAGGTGAGGGTGTTGTGCGTTCTAGTCAAACTGCTGTTCTCTACGCTCTAAAACAAGGTGAGGGTGTTGTGCGTTCTAATCAAAATGCTGTTTTCTACGCTCTAAAACAATGTGAGGGTGTTGTGCGTTCTAGTCAAAATGCTGTTCTCTACCCCCTAGAACAAGGTTCTGTTCTCTACGCCCTAGAACAAAGTGCTGTTCTCTACGCACTAGGACAAGGTGCTGTTCTCTACGCCCTATAACAAGGCGAGTGTGTTGTGTGTTCCAGTCAAAATGCTGTTCTCTACGCCCTAGAACAAGGTGCTATTCTCTACGCCCTAGAACAAGGTGCCGTTCTCTACGCCCTAGAACAAGGTGCTGTTCTCTATGCCCTAGAACAAGGTGAGTGTGTTGTGTGTTCCAGTCAAAATGCTGTTCTCTACACTCTAGAACAAGGTGAGATTCAAGATTACTTTATTATCTCAACAGAGAAATTAAAACGTGGCTGCATGAACATTACCCACATCACAGTACACAATAACACATAATTATTTTATATTTTAAAACTCAAACTTCTTCCCTTTCCATCCCGCGCTGTCGTGGATCATTAGCGTGAGCACAATAATGGTGGGGGAATGTGTGTGTGAGAGAGAGAGAGAGAGAGAGAGAGAGAGAGAGAGAGAGAGAGGAGAAGAGAGAGAGAGAGAGAGAGAGAGACTGAGACACAGACAGACAGACAGACAGACAGAGACAGACAGGGAAGGAGGGAGGGAGAGAGAGAGGGCTGCTACCCGATCCAGGATTCGACCCTGTAACTCGATCTGGTCTAGTTACTCGTCTCTGTCTGTGTTCGATTAAACAGGTTCAAAAAGGTGTAACTGCAATCCGGGAATTGACACAAAAATACCAAACACAAAATAGAGTTTTCGCTCACAGTCATCAATCGACAGGCGTATTTACTACGTATTGTAATCAGTGCAAGTATTATGAACACACACACACACACACACACACACACACACACACACACACACACACACACGAGCGCGCTCTCTCTCAAACGTACGGTGACCGGCTAACACAGACATGGGAGATCATCAACTCCATCTATAATCGGACTTGGATGCCACTTTGAAGAGTCGCTTCCCTTGGATCATTGTTGCTCCCTTTCTGCTACGCGTAGTAACTAACGCAAGCCGTCCACGAAAAGACTGGAATATACCTTTTGGTGAGGAGTTTATGTACCTTATAATTTACTCGCATACCAGAGAGAGAGAGAGAGAGGAGAAGAAGAAGAAGAAGAAGAGTTCTTTTAGTTCCACCAAGATTTGAACCCGGGATCGCTGGCGTGAGTGTCCAGAGTGCTAATCATTACACCACGGCGCGACCTGCTAAACGGCTTATATCACCCTTCCTTTACTTGCCAGAGACACACTGTCTCTGTTTCTGTCTGTCTGTCTGTGTCTCTCTCTCTCTCTCTCTCTCTCTCTCTCTCTCTCTCTCTCTCTCTCTCTCTCTCTCATGGAAGCTAAATGTGCCAATACCAAGGATAGATTTATTCAAGTCCAGCCTGGTTTATTCTGGTCCTGCTCCAGTCAGTCCTTCAGTGTTTAAAAAGCGTCTTACGCTTCATATGTTATCTCTCTTAGGTGTTACGTGAAACCATAATCATATATATATTTAAAAAAAAAAAATTATATATATATATATATCCATGTGCTGCTCCAACCTGTGTTGTGCTGCTTCAGGCATCCCATACATTTTGTGTGTCTGTGCTCTATGTGCATGTAGTCTTCGATGACAAACATGTTCTTAATCTTATGTGCGTGTGCGCGTGTATGTGTTTACCCCAGATCATGCTAATTTTTATATGTATATATTTTTTTTAATGATCATTATCGACTTGTTTCTCGGTTTACTGGTGTCCCTTTCAACATGGTTTGTATGAATGTACATGTACTCAACATACTGTAGCTCACTGTATCCTTAGTTAATAGTAGTTTCCCTCATGGGCGAGGGCTGGATGTAAAAAGACCTCGAGTCTTCTCCACTACCCTCGTAAAATAAAGTTTATTCATTCATTCATTCATTCATTCTCTCTCTCTCTCTATCTCTCCCTCTCTTTGCAACTCTCTACCCCTCTTTTTCTTCTCTTCTCTCTCTCTCTCTCTCTCTCTCTCTCTCTCTCTCTCTCTTCCCCTACCCCTCTTTCTCTCTCTCTCCCTCCCCCCCCACCCCCATGTCCCCTCTCGGAGCGAATGGAGCGCCAAGTCACGACACTGCGTTGACACAGACACAGAGACGAAGGGTTCTTTGTTTCTAAGGGGATGATTTGGGGAGACATCATTGCTCGGCGAGGCGGAGGGCGCGTGCAGTCTGTGCTCGCCCCACAGAAATTGCAAACACTAATCTGAGGATGATGCGGGGTTGGGGAGGCTGCGTAGAGTGCGATGGAATGTGGGCGTCCGCAGGAGAGAAGGAGAGAGAGAGAGGGAGGGAGAGAGAGAGGGGGGAGGGAGAGTGAGTGATAAGAGAGAGAGAGAGGGGGGGGGAGGGAGCGAGGAGGGGGAAGGTAGGGAGAGAGAGGGGGGGAGACAGAGAGAGAGAGGGAGGAAGGGAGGGAGAGGGAGTGATAAAGAGAGAGAGAGAGAGGGAGAGAGACAGAAGGGAAGGGAGGGAGAGGGGAGGGGGGGAGAGTGGGAGGGAGGGAGAGGGAGAGGAAGAGAGAGAGGGAGAGAGAGGGAGGGAGGGAGGAGAGAGGAGAGAGAGAGAGAGAGAGAGAGAGAGAGAGAGAGAGAGAGAGAGAGAGAGAGAGCTTTTCTAAGCATGCGTGTGTGTGGTTCTTTGGTCGTAAATCTGCCGCAAAAACCTGTGCGACTATTATGTTTAACCCCCCCCCCCCCCCACACACACACCAACCCACCAGCCGACACCACACACACCACACACCACACACACACACACACAAAACACACACACACACACACACACACACACACACACACACACACACACACACACAAACACACACAACACAAACACCACACACACACACACACAACACACAACACACACACACACACACATACACACACACACACAACCCCTCCCCCCCCCCCCCCCACCCCCCCCACCCCCCACACACACACACACACCACACACACAACAACAACACAATGGTTCCTACCTTTCTCCAGCGGCTGTTTCTTGTACTTGGCCAGCCGCTTCACCGCGATGGCCTCAAGCTTGACCCTGGCGGCCGGGTACTCCTTCAGCACGTCCCACAGGTCGTTCTTCGCCAGGCAGAAGAGGTCCGAGTACCCCACGGACCTCACGCTGGCCGTCCGGCGGTTGCCCGCCGTCCCCATGTTGAGGATGCTGATCTCCCCGAAGTAACTGCCTGCAAACACAACGTGTCCAGGTTGAGGTTTTGCCTTCCTCTTCCGGTCTGTCTGTCTGTTTCTGTTTGTCTATGTCTGTCTGTGTCTGTGTCTGTGTGTCTGTGTCTGGCTGGATGGCTGGCTGTGTCTGTCTCTCTGTCTGTTTGTCTGTCTCTCTGTCTGTTTGTCTCCTCCTCCTCTTATGTCTCTCCCTCTCTCAGTATTGTTTTCTCCATCCCCCTTCCCTCTCCCTATCAGAACGCCATCTCTGTCTGTCTGTCTGTCTGTCTGTCTGTCTGTCTGTCTGTCCGTCCGTCCGTCCGTCCGTCTCTCTCTCTCTCTCTCTCTCTCTCTCTCTCTCTCTCTCTCTCTCTCTCTCTCTCTCTCTCTCCAATTTTCGATTAATCAGTAGTTAAAGAACCAGTTGTTAGACAAGCCTACATGAACCTAAACTTCGATCTTTGGACAAAAGAACCAATGATATACTCAACACAAGAAGTAACTTGGCAATTTTATTTTCTGTTGTTTGAAGTTATAATGTACTCATATGTACCCTACCCTCCCCCCTCCCCGCGTTTCCCCGTCCCTAATAAGCCTTATGGTTTCCGTGGACTAAAGCACCGTGAACGAAGAAGACTTTGAGTGTTTAATCCGAGCTCAGGAGATGTGTGAAAGTGGAGGTGACCGTCCTGGGCTCCCCGTCCCTAATAGTCCGTACGGTCTCTGTGGACGTAAAGCAACACTGAACTTGAACTTTCACGGTGTCAGAGCTCAGGAGCTGCGTGAAAGTCGAGGTGGCCGTCCTTGGCTCCCCGTCACTAATAGTCTGTATGGTCTCTATGGACGTAAAGCAACGAACTTGAACTTTTAGTGCCAGAGTTCAGGAGCTGTGTAAAAGTCAAGGTGGCCGTCCTTGGCTCTCCGTTACTAATTGTCCGCACGGTCTCTGCGGACGTAAAGCAACACTGAACTCGAACTTTCAGCGATCCTCTGTCGCCTGACCTGTTTCATCCCTGTGAAGTGAAAACTGAGAAGTCTTTGCCGCTTCATGTGCTAGTGAGACGGTTTGGCCTGGCGGTAAGGCATTAAGCTGGTAAGCAGAAGGACCTCGGTTCGATTCCGCTTCGGCCTTCCTCTCTCTTCAAAAGTTGTGGTTTGTGGACACTGTCTTGTGACTTTGTCCCTCACAACTAATGAAACATTAAAATGGCTCGCTGCCCGTCTTTATATAGAAATCATTCTGGTGGTGACAGTGTAGTGTTAGGTATAGTCTCCATTCTCCCACCTCCTGGGATCTCGGTCCCCGTCAGTACCTCTTTGAAGACAACTCGGGGTTAAACAAATTTCAGTCATGATGGCGAAAGAGTTTAATCTGAGATCACGGATAAGTATAGCTCTTAGAAGACAACTCAGCGTTACACAAGTTT